>OZ030021.1:67504004-67699004 GCA_964023405.1 Apodemus agrarius | reverse complement strand
AGGGCCATTGGCCACCACGGGGGGAGGCTGACCCGGCGGGGGCGCCGCCTCGGCGCTGCCACCTGCACCGCCCGGCTCGGCCAGGTCCAGGAAGGCCTGGCGCAGCAGGGCGGGGCTGTCCCCCAGCGCGCAGCCGAGCGCGGACGGTGGCTGCGGCGGGGGCTGTAGGTAGGTGGGCACGGGCAGCCCGCCGGGGGTCCGCGGGGGCCAGAACATGCAGAAGGGAGGGTAGAAGGCGTCCTTGCGACCCGCGGGCCAGAAGAGACCGGACAGCCCGGCCTTGGGCGCCGCACCTGCGCTCCCTGCGCCCGCTCCCCCCAGGGCCTCGGCCGCTGTCCCCGCGTCCTCCTTCTTGTGGCACAAGCCGAAGGCGGCGGCCGCGGCCGGGAAGGTGTACGGATGCGGGAAGAGGCCCCCGCAGCCCGGGAACTTCTGGAGCACGCCCCCGAACGAACCCTTGCTGGGCACTGGGATGACTGGATAGCTGCGTGGACCTTTGGTGCCAGCTGCCGCACCAGCCCCCGCACCGGCGCCCACGCCCACGCCGGCCACGCAGCCACCCCCGGGGCCACCTGCGCCCGGCCCAGCGCCGCCTGTGGCTGCAGCCACTGAGAGGCTGGCTGCGGCCGCCGAAAGGCTAGCTGCAGCCACCACGGCCGCCTCCTGGAGGGAATCGTCATCGTCGTCGAAGCGCGGCCGCTTGTGATGGGCGTGGGGCGCGCCCGCCAGCTCAGCCAAGGGTGGCGGTGGCGGCGGCGGGGGCGGAGCCCCCAGCAGGTGCGGGCCCAGCAGGCCCCCGCCCCCGGCCACCGCGGCCGCTGCCGCCACCGCAGCAGCCTTGACGGAACTGAGTGGGTGACAGGCCGGGTGCGCACTGGGTTGGGGTAGCGCACGCTTGCGGCTGCCACCGTTGAACATGGCCTTGACGTCCTCCCAGGCGAAGACCAGCTCGTCCTGAGGGCTCTTGTCTGTGAGCTTGAGATGGCGGCGCCAGGAATTGAAGTTGGCTGCGTCTGGCTGCGTGTACTTGGCGTCCGGGGTGCGGTGCGAGTGGAAAATGAACTTGTTGGGCGAGAAGTACATGTTGCAGTAGCTACACTTGATGCACTTGGCGCGAGAGCTGTTGTAGCGCGCCGGGATGAAGCTGCCCCGGCAGCCCCAGGCGCACTCGTGCGACACGTCGAAGGCGAAGTTGTCCGGCAGCTTGGGTGGCCGGTTTTCGCCCAGGAATGACTTACAAAGGCGCTCGGCCTCACGCTTGGTGATCATGCCACAACGCCGCGAAGAGATGGGCATGGCCCCAGCCCGCCGCAAGATCTCCAGCTGGACAGGTGTGCACTGCACGCACGTGATGCCCAGAGCCACTCGCCGGTTGTGGATCTCGTTGTAGCTAAAGTTCTTGAGAAGAGTGTTGGAGATCTGCGCCAGGCACAGGCGCTCCTGCCCGTCGATCACCAAGGACACGATGGGAATGCCATAGAGGATCACCTGGCCCACCTGGTTGGGTTTAAGGTTGGCGTGGCCGGGCCGCGGTTGGCTCAGTGCGTCGGGCTGGAAGGCGCTCGACGGCGAAGCAAGTAGAATATCATTGGGCCCTGGCAGTGGGCTGGAAGCCATCTCCTCCACTGAAGACCAGCGGGCTTAGCGCTCCGGGTTTGCCTTGGAGACTGGAAAGGAAAGGAGAAAGTTGACTTGAACCTTTCTGGTCTTAGGACAGAGGGGCGGGAGGAGAACTAATTGGAAATTATGATAGTTTGCCTCGTTTAAGACCTGATTATTACTGGGCTACTGAGCAAAGTTCAGATGCACAGAGGTCATCTTTTAAAATTCCCTTCAAGTTCGCCCTTGAGAAAGTTCAGCGACTTGGAGTTAACAGTTTTTCTTGTGTCCTTCTCGTCCCAAGCAAATTCTGTCTACTTACCTGTCTGTCTATTTATCTGTTTCAGCAAATTCCTAAGAAGCTCAAAACATCCGGATTTATGGACTAAGATGGAGCAAAATATGTGGTCAATAGAACTAGGAAAGCAATGATTGTTGTCTTTAATGATTATACAAATCATGAAGAACTTGAACTTGGCCATTAAAACCCAGAGAGAAAGAAATCGATTTTGGTTAAAAAATTAACACAAATATTTTGAAAAGGGAATTTTGTGCTGTCTGTGGTTTCCTTGGTGGGGGGAGACTCACTACTGGTTAAAGTATTGCTCATTAAAGCAAAACGAAATCTCTTCTTTCCCGCCCTTGCTCCTTGCTTTTAGGTGTTATTTTATTTACTTATTTTATTTATTGTAATTAGAAAATTTGAAGGTTGGGGTGAGGGAAATCTATATACATAATTACCCCCAAAATAAAGTACGTCGTTTTCAAAATGTCAAACACTCATTTCACGAGCTAAGGACTTCTGGGTCAGGAAGAAGTGAGAAACATAAGTGTTTTTTAAAAAGTACTTTCTTGTTACTTTGATACAGTACGTGTATCGGCACATGCGAATGTATTAAACCTAAAAGTGCACAAAGAAACGCTTCTCGGGAGTCACTCCTGGCAGAGGTTAAATACATTCAGTTTCACACAAGCCAGCTTTCATGACATTTCCACCCTTAACTATGTCGATATTGTTATATATGTTGAGAGTGAGCCCAGCGGTAACCATAAATTAGACGTATGGGTTCCGACTGAAATAAAATTCCTGATTTCATCTGGTGCCAGTTGGATACCCCAGTGCGGAAAAATAAATATTCACTAAATTGAACATAGAAGACAGAGGAAAGAAACATTGTGCCACGAACGCTAAGTCAAACAAGTTAAATGGCCCATTTCCCAGGAAAAGAGCGATGGTCTTCCCGTGGCTACTTGCACCATGCGCAGGCCAAAGCTGTCCTTTGCCCTGGAAAGTCACCGGTGGCCATCGCCCGGCCCACAAACTGGATTTTGTTACATGGATCACAGAGAATGCACTAACCAATCCCTTTAACTGAATGTTCCTTCTTTGGGTCCCCATGACATCTGGATGACCTCCTCTGACCCGCTGCCATGGGGTTCTTCAGTTCTCCTTACACTCTTCGACCTCCAAGAAGGCCGAACAAACCTGGACTCCATCGAAGGAGCTAGGCGTGTCGTGTCAAGTCATACAGATCAGAGGCCACATTTTCGGGGGTTAAGGCATTAAATGACACTCACGGCGTGGTGATGCCTGAGACTGACACAACCAGCGCTAGCTTTGCTGATGACCCTTCCAGGTACATTTTTCTCTTAGAGAAGAACCGAATTATCTCAGCGAGAGCCTGGGAGAATTCGAACTCCTGCTTTCATACGTCGCGGATGCTGCGTTGGTTCCGTGTTAGGAACCGCAGGCTTCACCGCGGAACACCCGGAAGAAATGCCTGCTTTTGAGTGTCCCAACATTTACCCCAAACCCTTCCAGAAACTCCTTCAGCAAGACAGAAATCAGATTTCGGCTGGGGGTGTATTTTGAGGGGTGAAAGAAGAGACAATTAAAAGTTAGTTAAACTGAAAAAGGAACCTGACAAACTTCTCCATCTGCCTCGTGCGGCAAACGACCCTCCTTTTCCTGAGTCTGATAGCCATCATCCCAAGGCCCGCCGCCCCTCCACCTACCGCACAAATTCCTCAGCTGGGCTTCTTTAAGCATCAGCTGGGTGTGGAGTCAGGACCGGCGGGTTTGGGTAGTACCTGGTAACACCTTGATGTCTTTAGGCGCGTGGCTGCCGGCCCATCTTCCGAGGGCGCTCGGAGGCGAAGCATCCAAGCGGGTCCTCGAATCCAGCGGGCGGGACTCAGGCGAGCTGAGCGAAGATCCCGGCGCTGGCGCGAGCTAATGGCGCTCGAACCCCGGCGGGGGGGGAGGGAGCAGAATGAAGGTCTGGATTGGGGCAGGGTGTCCCCACCACCGCAGAAAGTGTGGGTGCGCGGAAACCCGCGGCAAGCGAGCCCCAAGTGGAGCGTAGTCTGACAGCGCCTTTCTGTCTCTGAACTCGTGTCCGATGGAGGGGACGCCACCCAGCGGGCAGGGTGACGTCACCGTCTCCCTGACACTCCACATTAAAGGGCTGGCATGTTACAGGGAGGGAGGGGGAGAGCGGAAAGCAAGAAGGAGCTACATAGGGATCCTTTTCCAGCAGGCACACGCCACCACCTAGCCAACTGCGACCGGGCAGCTCCTCAACCTGGGAACAAAACGCGGCGAGGCCGAATCCCCTGATCTAGTCTAGGAGTCCAACGCTGAATCCGCTTGCGAGAATCCTAGGGAGATTCTAGAACACCAGTAAACTAAGTGTCTGCCTGCCTGTATTAGCCCCTTCTTATTTCTCGAAGTCACCCTCCTTCCTGAACGGTTCCTCCGGAGCAGGAAGCACACGAGCAGCCTCTGTGTCTCCCGAAGATAAGCCGATTAATTTCAGCACCCGCTTGAAAAGGCTGCAGAAGGAGAGAAAGGAGAGAAGTTTCTCCGTTGGGTTCCCAATGCAGAAGCTGGGAAAGAAGCAGGAAGAGATTACTAAGCCCAGGTTTGCACTTACTTTTCAGGGCAAAGTAGCCACCCACTGAGGCTCATCTAGCTGGTGGACAGTGGGAACAACTGGGTGAAGACACCGGTGGGTAGCGATGTGCATCCATCCCACCAGTGACGGCTAGAACACCCCTCTAACTCATTTTATAAGATCTGTGCAGCCCATGTCCACACAAGGAAGAAGCAGGATGATCTATTATGGAGGCCCATGGACAAATTGCCAATTCCCCTGGAGAAATAAATGTCTACAGACTTCCTGTAAGACCAGGCAGACCCTTCCTTCCCACCCCCTCCCCAAAGGAGCCAACTTGGATGAGAAAGATCTTTCTTCACAGTCCCCTACACGGAGGCACACTCTGGGATATTAATGAAGTCTGCAGTGTTATCTCCTAATTGGCTGGCTCTTAAGGGAGAAAGCAGCCACTGGCCAGTGTATCAGAAAGTAAGAAGCCATTTGTTTGCAGGATATTCTAAGGAGCATACGCGCTGCGACGAGAGCAGCAAGTTATAGTTCTTCCAGTGCTATCCCAGATGAAGTCAGTCACTGCCAGGTGAGACAGGCTGAGGGGTGGGCAGCTATGCTGTGGCCGTGATGGAACTGCCCCCATGAAGCCCAAAGCTCAAACAGATCCCATTGCAACAAAGACGAGTATAAAAATGTGAACCCTTAGCAGCTCTTCATAGGCTAACAGAGCCAAGAAAGTCTGTGCTTAGGGTCTGTGCTTAGGACTTGTGGGGTTTCAGATAACCGACATGCTGGAAACAGTCTCAGGGCCATGAAAATGGTGACAGCTTGTTGGAGGCAGAAGTTTCAAGTGTCAGTGAAATAATTTTTCACTTCTCTGAAAGCAAAACCTAGACCCTGTCTTAAGGGGGGCTGAAAACAGCCCAGTGCTTCCTGTCTAGAAGGTAAACTTGGATTTGGGGGCTGTCTCTTTCATGTACCTAAAAGGCACCAACCCCAGCACCAGGAAGACAAGCATGGGTGGGTCTTCCGCCCAACTAACTGTCCATCCCTATGCCCATTTCTAATGTTCCAGGACCCAGCCCGCATCTGCCTTCTTGCCTGCCTTCTCTTTGGAGGCAAGGGCTCCCACAAAATAGGTTTAGACTTGCTCCATCTGTCCCCAGAGCCCAGGATGCTGGAAGGAAAGCTCCAACCCCACAGAAAGCCACACACAGGGCAAGCTTAGGGTGACAGAAGTGATTGTCTTTCAGCGAGGCTCCACGGGAAATGCGTGGGCGGTGCTGTGGGGAGGGAGTGCCCTGGGCTTCTACTTTTGCCATACAGTCCACTTATTACTAAAAAGGCAGAGTCCTACTCTTAAAAAAAAAAAAGGTATCTTCAAAAATCTTTCTTTGAAAAGAATTCCTCTGCTTTTCTATCCTTCTGTTTCTTCTGGCGACTCCACACCCCGATGGTCCAGGCAGTCACCAGTCACCGACTTCTCATCTATCACAGTGCTTCAGACCTTTACGGACACTGTAATTTTTTTTAAAGTTTCACTAGAAAAGAGAAATATGTAGTGTAAGACTAAATATTTTATTCAAATGATTATAAGATGGGCCAGTATTTTATTTCCCCAGTGAGTCTGGATGTCCTGCTTGGGGTGTGGGTGTGGTGGGGAGACAGGCCAGTTGTAGATACAAAATAGTCCCCTCCACTCCCCCACCCTCCTCCAAGTGGATTCTGTTCTCAGTGGATCTTGTCAGGGCTCCGTGCGTTACAGTCCATCTGTGTTCTGTGGGCAACTGTACTCACTCGCTGCTTCAAACCCTTTGTTTGCTTTGAACAAGTTCCATACTGCTGCCCCTCCGGGCTATGCCAGTCCTTGCCCTGGCATCTGGGGCCCCCGACAGGCCCTAGGAGGAGTCGACCGAGGCCGGAGGAGTATGTTTGGGACGAGTTAATCAATGCTTTCCTATTCGAGCGGACATGCATTTTACACGTCGTCGGGACTCTCCTCAGCCTGCTAATTGATTCAAATAGTTTTATTGGTTAAACTGGTGTCACCCGTTTGCATGATCTATCACCGCACAAAGGAGAGCATTTCCACTCTCATCTCCGTTCCGGGCGGCTGCGGTTCACCCAGGCTAAGGACAGGTAAAGGAGCCCAGACGCCCGGACCCAAAGGAAAACCACAAACCAAGCTGCCCCCCTCGGAGCTGAAGAGGCGAGGCGAGGCCTCCATGCAAGAGTACGCGGCCAGCACTCTAGCGCTGATGGAGTCTTATAGCTAAGAATATCATTAACTGTTTGAAGGGAACCCAAACCAGGCCAGGGCCGAGTCCTGAGTTTTCTACTTTGGAAGGGGTTTGAAGCGGAACCCTCAGCGATTCCCGGAAGAGAAGGGCGCCCTGGTAGCTGAGAAGGGAGGAGCTGTCCGCGGTGCTGACGCAATGCGATGCTCCAGGGCATAACCGATCCTGGACAAACTCTCCCTGCCGGTCGCCATGGGAGCATTAGATTCAGCTTTGGGCAGGGCCCATTACATTTAAGAGGCAGGCAAGAGGTGCTGCAGAAATCACAGCTCTAACTTGTCATAACTGCCCCGTTTAGAAGATAAAGACCTTAATATAGAAACTCGATTACAACCAGAGACACCACAGATCCCTCCTGACCTCCTTTGCTCTCATTTGGTGCTGAGGAGCCCATAGGACTTGCATATCAAAGGTTTGCCCCACTCTCCCTCCCTCTAACTCCTGTTCCCCTTTTGTTTCTATTCACTCTCCGGCAGGGATATCTTCGCTCCCGTCCTTGACTTAGACGCTCCTGGCTTGATATTTCTGTATCAGATAAGAGAAAGACATGATTTCCTGGTCACTCCCAGGAGTGCAAAAAGGAGATTCATAAGGAAACTGGAAGCCTGGTGAACAGATGGGGTCACCATATAAAGAGGAGTCACATGAAGCTGGTACAAAATTTCTCTGTGACCACTTTCCAGCCATGGGAACTTGCTCAGATACCTACATTTTACGAGCCTCACTTGCAAAATGGGGAGGTTGCTAGGTAGTGCCCTGGGTTGAAGTGAGAATTAAATTATATGTATATATGCTATATATATATATGTACAGACACATATGGTGTGCTTTGCACATTTAATACCTGGTACGATAAACTGCCCTTCCCTGGAGAATGAGAACCAGGACCCAGTCTGTTAGAGCGTGTTCTAGAGAGCACAAACAGCTCCATAATGAATGCCATCAGCTATACTTTGGCTTAGTGAGCAGAGGTGAAACCCACTTACTCGTAGGAATATTAGTTTTTCTCTCTAGAATTATATCTTGTCCTTAACTGATAAAGTATTTTTTAAAAGATTTATCTTTAACTGTATATGAGTGTGTGTGTGTGTGTGTGTGTGTGTGTGTGCATACACATGTGTGCACATGAGTATAAATGACTGAGGAGGACAGAGGTGTTGACTCCTCTGGAATGGGAGTTAACAGGCTTGGTGAGCCAACCACTGTGCACACTGGAAATTGAATTCTGGTCATATTTATTTATTTATTTATTTATTTATAGGTGGGGTCTTGAGCTTTCAAGTCTCATGTGACATCACATCAAGTTTTAGTGTTTGTTTTATTTACATGGATGGCCAAAATCCCAACAAATGTTTGTTTATCCTACTTTAAAGAAATTAATAGGAAAAATTTCCAAGGATAATGACCACAACGATACTAATTGCTGACTGCTCTCAATTCTCAGTTGCCATCCTTCCCACACCTCGGCCAGCAAGCCCAGCTCAGACTCCTTGATTTACGCTCCATTGACTCATTCAGAGTCATGTACAGTAAAGCAAGGACCAGAAGGCAACCAGAGAGGTTCATTCATGATGGGAATCACAAAGACACGATAAAGACCCTTGAACTTTTGGAAGCAGAGACAATCTTTGAACCTTCCCTAAACATTGTCCATTAAAAAGGACCCTTTCTTCAGCTGCTCATATCAAACAGTGAAAACACAAACTTTTTTGGGGAAGGGAAGAAAAAAATGCACCCCCAAACTACATGACCCTTAAATTCCTCATGGGAATTAATGAAGCCTTCTTAAGTTTCAAGCACATACCTGTATAACGAATAAAAACTCTGGGGGAGAATTCAAGTCTTAATATTTCTTTATCAAAGGAAGCCATTATTGCAAGAAAACTTGAACTTGGGTAAATGGCAGAGAAAGCTCTTTATCAGTTTGCAGGGACCAGGAACAATTAAGACGTTTACTGCTGAGATTCCTTTTTTCGTTTTTTAAATAGAGAATGAACATTTATTTTTTTCACAGTTCCCACATGCCTATGAATGCAGCAAGATATCACTTATAGGAGCTAACAAATTCAGAGTGGAGCATGAAGTGAACATATGCGGTGCTCTCTTAATTATGAGTTGATCGGGATGAAATTCAAAGGTAAGGAAGACACGGAGGGTTTGTGGATGCCCGCGCTCCCTAAATACACCTGCAAATGGGCATCAGACGTGAAGAGTGGCACAGGGAATGAGCCTGTGCACTAGGCTCTCCTCCCGTCCCTCTCCCCTCTCTCCCTCTCCCGAGCATGCATACACATGTGACCCACCCCCTCCACTCCCCTTCTCTGCACGCTGAGAAGGAGGGGGGTCCTTTGAAATGGAGGTGGTCCCAGCTGGAAAACCCCGGAGCTCATTTAGATCACATCACTTGAGGCTTTTGTCTCTGCTCCTGAATAACCTAGGCTGCTGCAACAAAAGGGTCGGTATCTGCGTGGGGCTTTCACTGGCAAAGCTGCAGCTCAGAGATGCGGCCGCAATAATGAACAACAAGACAAGATGCCCGCCTTTTCTCTTTTCTCCTTTTTGATTGTCATGCCTAAAGAAGGGATAGGAGAAAAGAGGAGAGTTGGGGGGTGGGGTGGGGGAGCAAGAAGCAGAGACTGTGAAAGAGGAAACCAAGGAAAGTATTTGGGTGGACTCCCACGAGAGTCTTTAATTGTATGAAGATTTCAACTACTACAAAGTATATGAAATGAGGTTCCGGCTTACTTTACTTTATAAGTGGCTCTTTTATTTCACGGAACTAGTTTAAGAAGTGGCTGGCACAGAGGATGTAGAACAGGACCCTTTAAAGCTTGCAAAAGGGAGGGCAGAAGTGGGGGAGGGGTATAGGCTGTCGGTTGATGTGTCACTGGAGAAAAAAATAATATAGATACACATTTAATATCTCCCCAGCTGACACTGCTAGATAGAACGTTAGATTTTATTTTCTGGGAGAAATGAAGGAATTTCTGCTTTTTTTTTTTCCTGTTCTTTCCCCCAATACCGCCCACATGAAAAATCTGCTTTGCCCCCAAGCTTGATCCTGTTTGCTACTGCACTAATACACTACCCTGTGCTGGGGGCACGGGTGTGTGTGTGTGTGTGTGTGTGTGTGTGTGTGTGTGTCCAGTAAGCAGCACACGTTTCTTCTGCATGCAAACTTTAACTTTGTGTTTGCAAAAGGTGACGTGACACATTAGTCAGATAAATCTTACGATAAGCTACCCCAACTTTGAAGCCTTTAAGCACTAAAGGCTGAAAGAGGTTTTGTTGTTGTTGTTAAGGAGAAATATCTTGAAATGCACAAAAATGAAAAGTCCTTTGAATACTCTATCTGAATATTTGCTAGATGTCATATTTTTAGGAATATCCCCAGACCAAAGGCAATAGCATCTCAACTTTTTCCAAAACATATTATGATATCACTGACAAACTCTTAATGTAAGCAAATAATTAAATTTTCCATCTTTTAGAACTGTGTAACCTTGGGTGTCTTAGAAACAAATTGCACAAACAAACCATGGAGATGAGCACTGGGGGTTTCAGAGGAGATATAATGAAGCAACTTTAATTACTAACTTGAAATTAAAAATGTAATATACAGATTTAAATTTATTTTCACCTAAATTGTGTATAAAATTATATGGCTTTTGCAGGCTAAGAAATGCTTTGTAACCAGCCATGCTGCTAAAAAGTCTGAAGTAGTTTCCAAAAGCGAGTTCCCAGACTCACACAGTAATAATGACACATTTATCATTACTGATGACCACCTACTGGGTAATTATTGCTTTGTTACTACTATTACAATCAAGAGATTTCTTTATTTACTGTTAACATTCACTTAAAACTGAATGTTAATGACTGTTCTGAATTCACCAAAGAGAGTTTTCTGTTATATTTCAGAAGTACTTATGTTCTGGTTCAGAAATGGAAAGCCATATTATAACAGAATAGAAGGAGAATACTTCATTCTCACCTTCTCTGGAGAACATAAATGGCATTCTGAGGATTTCTGGAGCAAAATTCTCCAGCTCAGAATTCCCCAAAGGTCAACATAATGCAACCACTTGACTTGTGCTAATTATCTAAGTATTTTATTACAGGAGATCCATCCATTATTGATACTTGTTTACAGTAACTTCCTATTTGGGAGAGTTGTATTTTATATGAGAAGTAAACCATCCGCTGTTCCCGGGCTAGCCTCTCCCATCTCTTCTCACCCCTCTGCCTAGTTTCACATTCCTTCTAGGTTTTGTCCCTACTGGTGCACATACAAGCCCAGAAGACTCGCACCTCCATTTCCCTTACCCCTTCAGAGCTCCCAGTTCTTCAAAGTAAGCTCAGAGTTGAGTGGAGTTGGTGTGGCTGGGAAAATAGAACTGACTGCAGATTTTCATATACAGTCTAAACTCCTTGAGGCTTGGGCAACCATTTCAGTGGTGGGAAGAGCTCCAGGACTTCCCAGGCAGGTCTGAGTCTCACAGCCAGTGGTAGTGCAGTCTACAATAACTTGTTCCAAATGCTGGTGTCAAGTTCCACTAGTAAGACACATAGTTTTGCTGGTGGGGTGGCCTCAGAGAGTCCCATTGGAATACTACATTGGTTGCACGGTCCAGGGACCCTGGAGAGTTTCATTCTACAAACTTGCGTGGCTAGCTGTCCAGTGCTTCCCAGAGAAGCCAAAGGCCCTCAGCCTCAATATAGGAGTTTCTTCTAGGGGTTTCATCCAGGATTGAGATCCCCCTGCCAGTTTGGATGTAAGCTGCCAAAAGTCAGTAAGCTGGGACTGAAGGTAGTCTTGTAGTGGAGAAACTTGTAAGGTAGAGGAAGAAACAGGGGCAGCTGGAAATGGCCTGTCCCTTCAAGCTGTGGTGAATGCGGATGGAAGAACTGGCCAGAAGCTGTTGTTTGGAGTTTGGATCATTTGAGAAGAATGAAAGGGGGAAGGAAGTCTAGAATGAGGTAGAAGGAACTTTGGGGAATCACCTACCAGCTAGCTGAGATTGATCTGTTCTGCCCAAAGCTCCCTCGGAGCAGAACTGACCGAGCTCAAATCTCAGGTTTACCCCTGAGTCTTTACAGTCTGTAGCTTAGAACTTCCCCACTTTTGAGGTCTTAGCACAGAGAAGAGGGGGAGACTCAAGTCCCTAGGGCTGTGATGAATGAATGAATGAATCTTGGTGAGGGAAATGGAGTGACTGGGAGGGTACTGATATTAGGTCCAAAGTGAGTGTTTCAGGTTTGGTCAGCTCACCCTCTCCCCGCCCCGCCCCGCCCCCGCTCAGCTAGGCTCCCTGCCTTCTGCTATTACCCGGTGCCAGGGTGAAGCAGCACCCAGTGATCTACGGAGGAACGCCGTTCCCAGCAAGGCTCCTTTAATGGTCCTTTAACAAAGTCTTCGATCTCCCTTTAGACGCTCTGGCTCTCACTCACCGCTTCCCTCTTCCCTTCTCTACTGCCTTCATCAATTATTTATGACAAGCATTAATTATTCAGGAAAAGAGAAAACTCCAGCTTTGGGAACTTTACAAAGCGTAGCTGGGGGTTCCTTTCCTGCACCCACGGTAGTTTTGAGGGTTGGGGCTGCATTGGGCGTGATTCCGCTTTGAAGCACAAGAGACCGGGAACTCAGTAGTTGGAAAGGAGATGAGGTGTGTGTGTGTGTGGGGGGAGACTCTTCATCGGGGTCCGCTCAGGCCGCTGATTGTAACCTCTCGGGACTAGAAGTTACGGAGCTCATCCGCAGGAGTCGCTGTCCGGACTTGATGGTGCTGAAACCGCCAGCTTGAGTCCCGAGGCTCTGAGGCTGCGGGTTGCCGGGTGGATGGGTGTCCCAGAGGGTGGGTGTTGTTGTTGGGGGAGGGGGGAAGATCTGAATTCGGCCCCCGGCAGGGGACTCCTTTCTAAAAAGTCTTGTTTGGGTTTTCTCCCTTCAACCGCCCCCTACCCCCGCCTCGTGACACCAGGAACGCTGTAACCAAAGATTAATTGCCTTAATCAAATCGACCCACCCTCTGCAATTAATCTCTTACCAACAAATTAGAAACAATTTACCTCAACCTCCTGGGTCAGAAGGAGAGAAGAGGTAGGGTGGTGCAGGGAATGGACAGGATGGGAGACTTTGACAAAACCTGCCGAAGGTGTTGAGGCAGGCTAATGCCAGAGGCGAGGGAGGAGGTCGGGGTCAGCGGTGGGATTCCACTGGGGCCGGAAATTCCTCGAGTGCCTTTCAGCTCCGGGTTCTCAATAGGCGCGGAGGCGGAGGGCAGAGGGTGAGGCCACTTACCTGTCCGCACCGCCTGCGCGGTCTTCGGCCCCCAGCGCTCGGTCCTCCCGCCTGCTTGGCGCTCCGCCGCCGCTCCGGCTCTGTCTCCAGCGGCGCCCGCCGCCTCCCTCGCGCGGGATCCGCGGCCGCCCGCAGTCCGCGCTCGGCTGCGTGCCTGCTCGCGGGCTGGTTCTCCTCCGGGTCCCCGTCCGGTCCCACCCCTCCCCTGCTCTCCGTTCCTCGTAGCCCCTTAGCCCTTCCTACTCCCCTTCTCCGCAAGTTTGTAAGTTTGGGGTGAGGGTCGATCTCCTCGCACCCAGCTTCTCAGTTTAGCCTGCTCAGATCCGCACCCCCACTTCCCAGCTCAGACCTGGGTCTCTGACGCCGCCTGTTGGTCAGGCAGAGCAGGGCAGAGCCACCGCGCAAAGACAGTCCCTTCACCCCTCACCCTCTCCGTGCCCAGGAGTTCAAACAGCACCCAAAGAAGGAGAAGTTGAGGTCCGGGTAACTGCAGTGAAGCCTAGGGCAAAAGGTTAGCCGTGCACACCGGGTGTCCATAGCCTGGGCCGAACTTGTGATTCTCATGGGAAAGGTTCTTTCACGGCCTGCAGGTCTCCTGTGTCACCTATAGACAGGCAGTTCATTAACAGCTATATCTTGAGAACGACCACCCGAGGGGAGGCTGGACCTAGAGGCTGGTGACTTTTGGGAGCGTTGGTCGTGAACATCAATTGCCTATCTATGGAACCGAGGGAAGAAAGGTGGGAAGGTTAAAGTCCTGCGAGGGGTCCTCCCCATTAAGGGGGATGGGGAACTTCGGGGATGGGGACTCACCAGGGAGTTTCAAAGCTGGGGCAGGGGTTGGCAAGTGTGGGCCAGGGGGTTCTAGTAGAGCTCAGGGCTCCAGGGAGGGATTCTAGGAAGATGCACAGAACCCAGGAGGTCTCGGTGGCCTTACAGAGGGAGGTTTTCTGCTCTGGCCTAGTCCTTAAGTGACTACCCGGTGCTGGTCTCAGCCACGGAGGAGGAACTTTCCCTTTGCATTTCTTGGGAAGTCTTGGCTGGACGCAGAGCCACCAAAGCCTCACTGAGTGGAGGTATGATGGTCTCCCCATCCTCACCCTGTCTTTTTCATTCAAAGAACTGACTGCTTCTCACTACCCCTTCCTCCTCTAATAATTCCCATAGATTAGTCGACACAGAGAAGGAAGGCGGCTGCTTAAAAAACAAAAAGCCGTAGCCCTAATGAGTTCAATTACAATGTGGTAAACACATTGCCTCTACGCTTTAATTAAGCCTGCTGCCCAATTTTAACTCATTAGTAATTCATTAAGAGAACAGCCCCGTGCTGGCGGGTGGAAGGCACTATAGACAGAATGCGCTGGGCGGAGTCCACGCAAGGCTGCCCGACAGCGAGGGTGGCGAGTGGGGGCTGCGTTGGGCCTCAAGGGAACCAGGTAAGTGACCCACTCTTCAGTCTCCATTAAGACCAGAATCCCCTCCCTAGACACACCAGACTTAGCAACTCTGAGAGCCCAAGATGGCCTGTCCTATGCTCAGCCCCTTGGATTTGTAACAGTTTGCAAACCTGTTGGGAAGGTAAAGGTGGTGTGTGTGTGGGGGGGGGGGCAGAGCCTCTGCGGGGGGTAAAATGTCCTCAAATTAAACCGGGGGGGGGAGGGGGCCTGGTTAGGTGCGTTCATGCTCCTTTCAGATTGGATTAATGTAAAGAAAAAAAGGGCTAGGTTTGGCGTTAGCTCTCAGTGCCACCACAGTCTGTACCCCTGTAGAGAAATCAGAGCTGGTTTTTTTTTTGAGTCAGGGAGGAAGATGGTGGTGGGAGAAGACTGTTGACTGAGGAGGGCAGATCCGGAGGTAGGAGCCAGGAATTCCCGTTATTCTTACTCTCTCTTCCAAGTGGTTAAGACCAGGACTCTGCGTCTGTTACTGTGCCAGTTGAGACCAGCACTTGAGACCATCCCATTGTGGACAGGAAGGGTGAGTGCGTGATCGAGGGAATCATAACCTGACAACGTGTCAGCAAACTTAAGATAGTGCCTCTTCCTGATGGAGAGAGCTTAATACGGACCCCTTCCGCTCCCCTGACCCTGGCAGGTTCTAGAAAGAAAGCCCCAGCCAGCACGTTCTAGGCGCTTCAGTTTGGTTAGGACTGAACTCATGAGTCTCATAGATTCCAGGGTGCAGTTTTCAAAGCAAAGGGCATACAGAGAAAGCGTCACTAAAGAGCAGAGCTTTGCTTAAGAAAAAAGGACTTGGAGAGGCATCTTGTCCCAATTCTGGGGCTTTCTTAGGTTTGAAGAATCCCTGGGCGTCCCTGCAGCTCACCGCGCCCCCTAGGTGCGGCGGGAACTTGTCCAGGAGCGGAGGGTCGGCTCCGCCTTCCGAGGGCGGGTGGGGACTCCCCGCGGTCAGTGCGGAGCCCTCCGGGCCCGGGCTGTTTGTGCTCCTTCCACCTGGGAGGTCTTGTCAGTCTCCGATTGCGCCTGCTCAAGGCCGGACGCTGGAGGTAGGACCCTTCCCTGGTCAGAGCTACAGCTGCTTCTGAAAGCGAGTGCACGGATGGGATTTCCTCTCCGCCAAGGGTAAAGGTCCCGTGGCCAGGTGGCCCAGGAGGAGGGCTGGGCTCCCGGAGAACACTTCTGGGCTAGGATGAGCCAGAGGGGTGTCTTGAATTTCGGCCTACTTGCTTACCCGGAGGCAGGAAATGCTGCGGGTTCAGACTGGGTACCCCTCGGGTGGGGTCCAGTTTTGCACTCTTTGGATTCTCTGGAGAGGGTTGGGAGAAGTCTGCCCCCTCCCGCACGGGATCTGAGACTCTGGCCGTGGCGTGGTAGATCCTTCCCCAGACGGTGGGCGGCGGGAGGGGGGGCTCCTGTCAGGTGGAGCACTGAGTGCACAGACCCTGGTCCCTGATGAGAAGCAGCCCTGGGTCTGGTGAGTGTCGCTTCTGGTTGCTTTTCCTGAGCCCTGCGCTGGCCTGATCGGTCTTCCACTAGAGGAGGGTTGGCTAGGGGAAAAAGACCCCTCTCCAGTGTCGCTGGGCACAATCAAAGCGGAAAACTGTGACCCGCTCCGCAGGCAATCTAGGCGACTAAAATGCGGAGGGGAAGGGAAGGGATCAGCAATGCAAACAAGTGGGCAGCCCTGCGGGAAACCCGCCTCTTTCTAAGAGTTTCCGGGTTTGGAATCCAGTTAGGTGTCTGCGGGGGAACTCAGAGGCAAGAGGGCACTTATCTACTTTAGGGAAAAAGTTACCGGGAGCAACATTTCAGAGAAGTCCCTCGGGCCTGGTGTTAACTAGATAGTCTTCCTTATTTTTTTCCTTCTTTAATTCAGGGACTGGGGTGGTAGGATGTAGTCTGCTCCCGTTGACAAAATAATTAAGGACTTTGTGAGCATGTAAGTTTTGGAGGAAGATCACTTCTCTACTCTTTCAGGTGATTAGAACTACCGCTTCCCCCTGCAAAAGGTGCTCTCTGTTGCCAAGGACTTCTGTTCAAACCCTACTCCAATCCTAGCTTGTTTTTTGTTTGTTTGTTTGTTTTTGTTTTTTGTTTTGGTCGGGGATGCTGAGAACAGGACCTGAAGACAGTGTAGAACTTAAGAGATAGATGCCAGGGTTTTCCCAAGGTGGGCCTAAGTCAAAAATCGATCTGTGGGTTTCATACAATTTGCTTTCCTTTTCTTTCTTTTGTGACCCTCCACAGGACCAGCAGCTAGCTTAGAAACCAGCTGTTAAAATGCTAAAAATGTTGTTTGCTGTTTTGAAAGGTGTCTCTGGGGACAAGGATGCCGTTCCATAGTTTAGTCCTGTAAAAGATGTGGAGCGGGGGACGAAGAAGAGAATCACATCTTTGGTACGGCAAAGAAAGAAAGATCCCAATTTATTAGTCCCAAACAAGCAGGCTAGTAACCATTTACAAGCCTGTCTCAACAGGTGTGGCAAAGCGAGGACCACAGCTTATGACAGGCAAGCAGGGGACAGTGGGGGGTTCTGGAGATGGTGTCTTGAGACTTACTATAAAAGAACAGGAAGAGCCTGTTGACTCTTTTTTTTTTTTTTTGAAAGTAGGAAGAACATGTTCACAATTAAAATACTTATATGTTAGCTATAAGTAGGATTTTGCATTAAATAATCATGGGGCTCCTTTGAATTAGGCACCATTGTCTACATTTTACAGAGAAAATGGAAGCTCAGAGTGGGTACCTTTCTCTCAAGACCACACAGCTTGGTAAGTAGCAAAACCCGTTTCAAGTCCATATTTGTTCAGATTCTGAAACATACTCTGAACCAATAAACCATCCTGTGGACCACTTTAAATTCATCATGTCATTTTATTCTTCTTATTAAGTAGCTGTGGCTCATGTTATCTGCATTTGAACTATATTCTCTGTTCATCAGGCAGATCCATGACAATTATTTTGGAAACTGATGTTTGGGGGAGTGTATTTGGAGAGGTACTACTGCTCTGGTTTGGTTGTGGAATGACACCCAAAGGTTCCCGTGTTGCATGTTTGGTTCTAAGCAGTTCTAAGAGGTAGTGACGTCTTTAAGAGGTGGCACCTAATGAGAGGTAGTTAGGCCACGTGACCTCAGGAATGAGTAATGTGATTTTCTGGGGGCACCAATTAGCTTTCTATGAACAAGTTGCTGTGAATACGTAGGTCTCAAGGCTGGAGTTGTAGGTCAGTGGTAAGTGGTAAGGCCCTGGTTTTGATTCCTGAGAACTAACTCTCTCTCTCTCTCTCTCTCTCTCTCTCTCTCTCTCTCTCTCTCGTTTCCTCTCTTGCTGTGATACACTCTAGCATTAGGCTTTCCCTGGAGGCCTTACAGATGGAGTTGCTGAGTCTTGAACACTCTGCATAAAGAAACCATTGTTTAACTTGTCTGTCTGTCTGTCTGTCTGTCTGTCTATGTATTTGTTTGAGAAAGGGTCTCCCTAGGAATTCTTGACTGACCTCAAAGTCAGAGACCCACCTGCCTCTGCCTCATGAGTGTTGGGATTAAAAGCATGCAGTACGTGTCAAGTTATTCTTTGTTTTTTTTCAACAGGCTCTCATGTAGCCCAGGCTGGCCTCTAAGCCACTATGATGGTGAGCTTGACCTTAAAATCTTGATCTTATTTTCTAAGTACTGGGTTACAGGGATACGTCACCCATCTGGTGAAGAATCTTTTTCTTTCTCTTCCTTCCTTCCTTCCTTCCTTCCTTCCTTCCTTCTTTCCTTCCTTTCTTCCTTCTTTCCTTCCCTCCTTTCTGTCTTTCCTTTTTTATGTATTGCCTAATTCCAGGGAATTTTATTATGTCAACATAAATGGACTAATACACTCCAACAGGAGATGATAATGCTCTCAAGGCCTTTGGATTAGGCACAGATTCCTGCCCTTTTCCAATGCTAAAGTCTTTTTTTCAAGACAGGGTTTCTCTGTGCAGCCCTGGCTGTCCTTCAGTGTCAAAGTCTTGGTGGAAGTTGGTGATGTTTTTATTTCAATTCATGTAGTTGGAACCCATAAACTTGTAATGGGGTGGGGTACTTTGATTTCTCTAGGGGCTGTAACTTTCTTCCAGCTCTCAGAAGCCATTAACCTGCTGGCAGTCAGGATTGTGAAGTTTCTTAAGTGTTATCTGGCCATCTAAAGACCAAAGACTCAGGCTATCCAAAGACCAAAGGCCAGCCAGTTTCTGAGACTTAGCCACAAGAGTTTCTATCTTTTCTCTGGGTATTACCTTGTGCTCTCAATCCCCCTCTCCTTTCTGTTCCCTTCTGTTCCTTTCTGTTCCCTTCCGTTCCTTTCTGTTCCCTTCCCTTCCCTTCCCTTCCCTTCCCTTCCCTTCCCTTCCCTTCCCTTCCCTTCCCTTCCCTTCCCTTCCCTTCCCTTCTCCTCCCCTCCCTTCTCCTCCCCCCTCTCTTTTTCCTCTCCTCCCTCTCCTCCTCCCTCCCTCTTCCCTTCTTTTTCTTTCTTCTCTCCTTTCCCCTCCTGTTCTCTCTCTCTCTCTCTCTCTCTCTCTCTCTCTCTCTCTCTCTCTCTCTCTCTGCCTGTCTCTCTCTGTCTTTCTCTTTCTTTCTGACAAGGTTTCACTATGTATCCCTGGCTGGTCTGGAATTTGCTATGTAGACCAGACTGGCCTCAAAGTCAGAGATCTATCCTCCTCCACCAGTGTTAGGGTTGAGGTGTAGCCTACCATGACCACCTATCTTGTGCTTTCATTTGGGGTTTAGCTCTAGTTCTCCAGTTCTCTTTCTTTGTAAGTATCTTGTATGTAATATGTATGCACGGATATGGTGTGTGTGTGTGTGTGTGTGTGTGTGTGTGTGTGTGTTCTGGTGCATATAGTTTAAGACTACAGGCATGTCCCACCACACCTAACTCTTTCTTTAGAGGCTGGGCATCCAAACTTAGGTCCTCATATTTGTATGAATTTACTGGCTAAACCACCTGCCCAGACCCCAGAGTTTCTACTTCATTCTTAGTGATTCCTCATGTGATCTCTCCTCATGGGCAACCTGGACTCTTTAGGATCTATTTTATTATTTACATACTGTTTTGCCGTTGGCTTCCTGTGCTTTAGTATCTCAAATTGCCAACTGAAGTGCGCACCGCTCAGCAGCCCATGACTGCCTTCTGGAGCATAAGGAATAGACCAAAGCTAGTTCATACACACATTGATTGTTTGACATATTAAAAAAAAATACAGTGTCTTGCTACGAAGACCAAGCTGGCCTTAAACTTGACATCCTCCTGCTGTAGTCTCTGGAGTGCTGTTTCACGTGCGTGTCCCTGAGTGGGATTCGTTACCAGGAACTTTGAGACAATCTTCAGTTTTTGCATTCGCCATGTCACACAACAGAGAGATGAGCACATAAAGACTGGTCAGTGAACACCCGCTGGCGGACATCTCAGTTAGGATCCATACCTGACGTCTCCTGTATCCATGGCCCTTAGTCGCCTCTGCTGTGGTGCTGGCAATATTCTGAGACGGATCCCTTCATCAGCCTGGTATTTGGCAGAGCCAGCATAGAGCTGACCCGCAGTGGACATACTGTGCACTGGCCTCCGCTTCCCACCCACCGGGGGTGTGGCCAGGTTCTCAGGATTAATCACACTGTTATGAGATTATGAGGTAGGAGTTCCCGAGGCTTGGCTGACCTCAGCTGTCTGCAGGCTCTTTTCTTACTGTCTGTCACCTATATTTTTCTTTTTGTGCTTTTCATTTACACCGCAATGATGTGCTTATTATAGACTTTCCGATTTTGAGGGTTGATATTTTCCAACACTTCAAGGAAACCTTCTTTCATATTCTTTATGTCTCTGGAGCTCTGGTAGAAACCTTGAAAACTCTTTTCCTATTATGACTTCTAGGTAGCTTATTTAGATTTTCTTTCTAATTTAATAACTCTTTCTGGGTGACTTGCTGCCAAGTGAAAGAACTTGAGCTGGATAACTAGACAGGGAGAGACCTCCCAGAAGCAGCAGCTTTCTTTCTTTCTTTCTTTCTTTCTTTCTTTCTTTCTTTCTTCTTTCCTTCCTTCCTTCCTTCTTTCTTCCTTTCTTTCTTTTTGATTTATTTATATAAAAATATATTTAATATATATATTATATATATTTCATATAATAATATATGTAGGTACACTGTAGCTGTCTTTAGACACTCCAGACGAGGGTGTCAAATCTCGTTATGGATGGTTTTGAGCCACCATGCAGTTGCTGGGATTTGAACTCAGGATCTTCAGAAGAGCAGTCAGTGCTCTTAACCACAGAGCCATCATCTCTCCAGCCCTCCCAGAAGCAGCTTTCAATCTCCAGGCTCTCCCCCAAAGTGAGCCCCTTTGCTCCTTGCTGCCCCCATGGAATCCGGCACTTGAATGTAGATGCCTGAGTAAGCAGAGAATTGCCCAACTAAACCGCACAGTATCATGATCAATAACAGATGTATTGTTAAACTACCAAGACTTGGGATCATTTATTTGAAGCAATAAATAATTGAATGAGAGAACAGAGAGATCCTTGTTGAAAGTTACTAAGATTTTGGGATCCCACCCCCACTTTGAGTCAGTGTCTAATGTATCACAGGCTGACTTTGAGCTTGCTAGGATGATCTTGAACTTCTGATCCTCTTGCCTCCACTTCCCAAATGTTTGGATTACAGATGTGTGCCACCATGCGTGGTGCCTTAAAAAACACAGGGAGCCTTCAGCTCTACATCCTAGTGTCTTTGGTACAAGAAGGTATTCTTCAAGTTACCAAACAAGAAACATAAAGACCAATCCAGCCACAAATCCTTTGATGTAATGGAGAAATATGCTAAGGCAATAATGGTACTAGGGTTATGGCAGTAACCAATTATCATCTGATTTGACTGAAGACCTACACTATGAGATGCGTCTCATACCCAATACTGCTTGGGTGGCAGGAACTTGGGATTAGACAGCCCAGACACCTAGGGTAAAACCAAATAGTACTGGTCTAAAGAAAAAAGTTGTTGATATCGCATACTTACGTAATTAATTAAATAATTGATTAATTTGTGGTTGTTCTGGTCCTTTAAAATTGCCCAAGTTAACAACTCCTAAATATGTTATCAGTCTCCTAAGTTCACAGCAGATTATAATGTTTTAACTCTGAGCTCTTCTGTCCCACTCATTGGTTATGTTTGCTTGTGTTTCAGCCTTTCTTTTTAGTTTTTCAAGCTTGATATTATTATTTAATTAATTAAAAATTTTAACACAGGGCCTCCATTCTTCGCTGAGGCTGGCCTCGGCCTCATGATCTTTTGTTCAGCTCTCTGAGTATTGGAACTGCAGATGTGTCCATGTGTGTTTTACACGGTGAGCGCGTGCTTACTTCTGTCGGCCCATACATTTACCTGCGTGTTTATAGTCATAGGCATCTGTTCTTTCCTCCTGTTACTTTGTTGTACTTTTTTTAGTGCGTTAGTTACTTCTTGTTGTTTTTAGGAATTTATTTTGTCTGTTTCGGAAACTTTCTTAGGGTTTCCCTTAGCAAGGATCTGGTGGTAGCATCTTCCCCCTTTTCCTTTTATAGTTTTAATGTGCTCACAATTGTTTTATTTCCACTTAGCTTTTGGCAGGCGGGTTTTCTTTTTCTTTCTTTCTTTTTTTTAAACATTTATTTATTTATTATATGTAAGTACACTGCAGCTGTCTTCAGACACTCAGAAATCCACCTGCCTCTGCCTCCCAAGTGCTGGGATTAAAGGCGTGCGCCACCACCGCCCCGCTTTTTTTTTTTAAATAAAGATTTATTTATTGTATGTATGTAAGTACACTGTAGCTGTCTTCAGACACACCAGAAGAGGGCGTCAGATCTTGTTACAGATGGTTGTGAGCCACCGTGTGGTTGCTGGGATTAATAACTCTTTCTTTAACTGCATTTAAACTACTACTTTAGCAATTCATTAATCTTTTGATTATATATACACATATACATATGTACATATACATATATGTATATACATATACATATATATACATATATGTATATGTATATACATATATGTATATACATGTAAATACACATTCATAATCTGGGGTATTTCTTGTATTCTTCCAAATATGTGCAGTTGTATTTAGTGCCTTATGTTGTTTGCAGAAATTTCTAAGCATCTTATTTGTGTTATACTTATGATGGACATACTTAGGATACAGTTACTGTTTGCTGAATGATGTTTGTCAACTGATGACATTATGTGGGATCTTTCCTGGATGATGATTGACTATCAGTTTGACAATTCTTTTCTGGAGTATTTTGTGATTTATGATTGAAAGTTGGACACTGTATTTGAATTTTTTTTTCCTTTTTGAGACAGGGTTTCTCTGTGTACCCCTGGCTGTCCTGGAACTCACTCTGTAGACCAGGCTGGCCTCGAACTCAGAAATCCGCCTGCCTCTGCCTCCCAAGTGCTGGGATTAAAGGCGTGCACCACCACCGCCCGGCGTATTTGAAATTTTATCTGTGGGGAGTTCTTTGCAAAGTCATACTCCTCTAGCAGGGACTTGCATTACTCCTTTTTCTATTAACTGCATAAAGTAGTAGGTTTTGTTTAGACGTTTCCGTTCATGTCTAAAGTACTTGCTACTCGTCCCACTTCGATTGTATTCATCTCAGCTGTGACCCTTTCTCCTCTTCTCCCTTTTAGTACTCACATTTTTGTTGCTAGTCACCTGACCATGCTATTAACCAAGATCACTTTAAAACAGCATTACTGAAGTACCATTCACACGTCATCAATTCAACCCATGGAAAGTGTATAATTCAACCCTCAGCGTCCAGCAGCCACCATCATGGCCAGTCTTCAAGGTTTCTGTAACTTCCCAAGGTCCCTTTGTCTATTTGTGGTTGTCAAGTGTTTTCACCCCACAGCTCTAAGAAGGCAAGTCTACTTACTTCTTACATAGATTTATTGTTTTGGCTATCTCATGAAAATAAAATCATATAATATATAGTTTAAAAAATTATCTATTTTTTACTTTTTGTCCCCAGGGTAGGGAAGGGAGGGGAGCTACCCTAACTTCCCCCGAGATGGCATTTCTTGGGTTGGACACAAATCGACACCGCTCCTACTCCGCACCAGATCCTCCCAGCTCCAGATTTCCCTGGCCCCATAGCCCAAGGCTATGGAGATGGGGAACTCTGTGACTCTCAGCCAACAGGTTTTCTTTCTTAGTGTGCAGGTTAGACACTAGCCACTGAAGGTGCACCTCTGTGTCTCCTCCAACCTTGAATGGGGTCTGAGCTCTTTGAGGAAGTGCATAATCTTGCTGTCTTGGGTGTTAGGATATTAAAGATGGCAACCGTTTTGGCCTCTGGCTGTTCTTGGGCCGTCTTTGATTAAGTGTGAATGTCTTGTTTGTAGTCATATACAGGGAAGGGTTTTCCCATAGTTTCTGACAAGTTCTAGAATGCGATGCTTGAGAGATGCCTGGCTGGACAGGTGTGCCTGGCTTCCTCACAAGGCTCTCTTGTGCTCTTGCCTGCAGCCATGGGTGTGGGATCCTCTTTTGAAAGCAAAAAAATATCTACTAAGACTCTTGATTTCACCATATCTTTTTAAAAATTTTAAAAACTTTTATGTGCATTGGTGTTCTGCCTGCATGTCTGTGTGAGGGCGCCAGATCCTCTGGAACTGGAGTTACAGACAGTTAAGAGCTTCCACGTAGGTGCTGGGAATTGAACTCGGGGCATCTGGAATAGCAGCCAGTGCTCTTGACCACTGAGCCGTCTCTCCAGCCCTCACCATATCTTTTGCCTATGTTTATTTTTTATGATTATGCTAGTTCAGCCATGCAATATATGTATGCTGGGCATGACGGCGTACCCTGTAATCCCAGACAGTGTTCTGGAGGTTAATACAGGAAGATTGACAGTTTAAGGGCAGCCTTGGCTATACAGCAAGACCCTGTTATTTGAAAAAGAGGCTACATTCTCAGTGCTTTATAGAAAGAGGTTCCTTAGGGTGTTCTACACATCACATACTTCCAGAAAGAAAAGGCTGACACATGCCTCTTACAAGGGTCACTCGCTTGCTCTCGCATGTTTAGATCTTAGGCAGGTGGAAGATGTGGGGACTCTTTCTGTCGTGTACAGGAGGCCATTCCAGTCCCTGCTGCTACCTCTCCCCTTCTGCATGCTCAAGCTGGGTGCTGCTTGTGAACCACTTCATTCAGTGGCAGCTTGCAGGCATGGCCACCCTCACTCTCGTACAATTTTACCAACTCCTTCCCACACCTGTTGGGTCAGTGAAGCCAGCCACTGGGAATCACCAAGGTCTCTGGTCAGCATCAGTCCTGTCAGAGTTTATACATGGAGTGGAAAGGGATCAAACACAGTAGGAAACGGAGTTCCAGAGAGACCAAGTGACTGCGTAACTGTCTCTGAGAGTAAGAACTTGAACCCAGGCACCATCCTCTCTGGGATGCTGTGCTCCCTCAAGCCATTCTGCACCCTGTTGGTGGCTAGAAACCTGGAGTGGGAGAGAGTGGCTTTGGTGTCTCCTCGACATAGGACTTGGGGAGTCTGTGGATTTCCTCATCTTTGGTTTCTTTGACCCTCCCGCCTGTTGTTCTGTGAGAGTCCCAGCTGAGGAAAGCAAACAAACCAAACCAACAAAACCTCAAATCGCCTCTCAGTGTTTCTGCTTTTAACCGATACAAATCGCTGCACAGGAAGTGCCCCTTCTCAATGTGATAGAAATGGCCTGCTGGTTGATTGCTTAGCTGGAAGAAAGGGAGCGGGGAGCCCATTCTCAATCCTCCTGCCTTAGCTGCTTGTCAATGAGTTTCTGATCTCATTTTTTGGGGGACAGATAACACCACTAATGTACTGTCTAGCAGTTCGAAAAAGAAATCACACAAGCACTGTTTAGTGTGAAACTCTTGGTGACCCAAAATACTGTTAGATGCATGTTCTGGTGTTTGCTCTGACAGGTTCCAAGTCCTGAGAAGTTATATTTGAGCCTTACACCGTATGGGATTGGCAGGGTCCTCAGTAGTGCTCGCCAAAGCTTGTAGAGAGAGGAGGGTGAGACAGAAGAGTGACTTAGTCACTTGTGTTTGAAATTGAGGGGGTCCCAGACAGGATCTGTAGCCCCACTTCTGGTGGCCTTATCAGGCAGTGTTTGGGAACTGGCTGGAGCTGCATGTGTGTTGGTGCACATACAGTCTCTTGCCGAGGACAAAAAGACAGTCTAATGAACCCCAGAGAGAACGGGGTCACAAGTGCAGGAAAAGTCACAACCAAAGAGCCAGTCGTCAGACTGAATACAAGAGTTAAAAAGTTAATGAGAAATGCAGTGACTTTGGTGATGGTGGCACACACCTTCCTTTTTTTTTAATTGGATATTTTCTTTATTTACAGGATCATACCTTTAATTGTAGCACCGGGGAGGCAGGGGCAGCCTGGTTTAGATAGCGAATTCCAGGCTATATAGACCTTGTCTTAAAAGAAATGCAACGAAAATTCCGTGCCTCTTTCTGATTTCGTTTTCTAGAAATACCTTCAAGGAAAAATATCAGATTTTTGTTGTTGTTGATATATATGCATATATGTGCATCCATATGCATATATATATGCACACATATGTATGTATGCATGCATGTATGTATGTATGTATGTATGTACTTATGTAGGTATGCTGGCATGGGTTGAAAAATATCCACAGCAATACCCACCCTTGCTGTATCCTAAGGAAGGAGCTCCACAGGGGATGTTTTCATGCAGGTGGATCCCTAACTGAGAGGTTGTGCGAATATAATTGGACGAAGCTTGACTCTTTTCCCGAAGCTGTGGGAAAGAGCAGAATGACAGAGTGTTCGTTAGGTCGCAGAGATTTGAAACTGCTGCTCCAAGCATCCGCAGGAGTTTCTGCAGCAGAAACTTCAAGGCCACCCTGCCTAGGTGGTGCTGAGTTGGCACTTTTTATCCTGTCTAATCTAAGTAAGAAATGTACACGTGCCCCTGGGTGCGGCAGTGAAAACCACAGGGGATGATGGGAGCCGTTGTCAAGGCTCAGGGCCTGGCTTGGTTTGTGCTTGCTTCCCTCTGGAATGGTAGGACTTTAAAGCAAGTGAGAGGAAAGCCCCCTGGAAGGCCCCAGATTGTCGGCCATCTTGCTCAAACCGCACCCATATTAACTGCTCAGGACGGACACACACACACACACACACACACACACACACACACCCCACCTTATCCATTGCAGGCACCTAAGCAGCTCCTTGCAGGTGGGAGGTGCTGAGGGCTTCAGGCCCTGGGGAGCAGGTGTGACTAATGGTTGATAGAAGCAGGTATGGAAATATCTGGTTCCTGTCCCGTCCCACGTCCCTGCGTGCTGGAGTTCAACTGTCCGTAGAACTTACCGGCCCACAACTTGCTACCTTGTCTTACCTTCCTTCCCTGCCCAATTACCTGTGCCTCTTGCTTTTTTTTCCTGGAAAACTCTCTGCTCTCAAGCTCTATTTCAGGGAGAATCCAAACAAAACACACAGGGCTGCATTCGCTTAATTGAGCATTCTTTAAAACAACAATGACAATTTTTTAATTTTATGTGTATGGTAATTTTGCTTGCATGTATGTTTTTGCCTTTGGAAGCCAGAAGAGGGCAATGGAATCCCCTGAGTCTGGAGTTACAGGTGGTTGTGGGCTACTGTGTGAATCCTGGGATCTGAACCTGGGTCCTCAGGAAGAGCAGCCAGTGCTCTTAACCAGTGAGCTATCTCTCTGGACCATTAACTGAACATTCTTTGTGACAACTGACTCCTATTGATTTGGCCAAGGCTTGAAGTATATTGAAGCTGAGAGTACAGAAACCACCACCCAGTGATACATTTCCGAGAAGGCAACAGGGTGGTGGTGGTGGTTGAGCCACACAGCCAAGTGGTTAGAGATAGGCGTTCAGTCAAGCTGGTGTTTCTCAACTCCCATGATTCACTCTCTTGGCCACCTATCAACTTCTATTTGAGCAAAGCATTCTGGTTTCAGGGTTGTAGCCTGAAAAAAAAAAACCTGATTTCATCTTTCCTCTGCTAAACAAGACTTCAGTTAAATCATCACCCCACTTCCTGCTTTTTTTAGTGCCAGGGAATCAAACCCAGGAGCTCCACAGGCTACGCCAGTTCTCTTCCATTGCACTATACATTCCTGGCCCCCTCTTCCCATATTCTTTAGTTATACTCCCTTGGCTGGAAAGATCATGGCATGTTTGCATATATTTTTATTTACCTGACTAGGTAGTCAGTACTACTGAGTAGCCAGCTGGACTCCAGATAATGTGGTCAAGAAGCCATCCCGTGATATATCCCTATCCTAAAGGGTGTGGCCGATCTGGGAGAAGCTGAAAGAATGCCCATTTCTGAATACAGCTTAGGGTCAGGGTGATCAGACAGGGCTTCAGGAGAAGGCACAGCCCATAGATCAGGGACTTGGAGAGCGCATAAAGAAACCAGATACCATTTGGAGAGCAGTAAAACACTGGTTGATACTAAACAGGAGTGGCACACCTACCTCTTTGTGTCTGTTTCTTTCCTTCACGGGTGCACTGGGGTGAGGAGGCACCTTCTTCCTGCCTTGCCACAGCTCTGAGAACAATGGGGACTGCTGGCCGTGGACTGAGATCTCTGAGACTGTGAGCCAAAACAGACCTTCCCTCCTTTATGTTGATTTGCTCAGTATTTTGTCATAACGACAAAAAGCCCGGAACACACTACCCCAGCCAGGTCAGCTCTTCCACGAAGGTCCTCTTATTGGTATCCAGAAGCACAGCTGGGTATCCTCCTGTCTCCAAGGTTGCCCCATCTTACATATGTTACATGACATTTACTCAAAGTCAGTAGTTAACAAATAAACCATGCCTCCTCGGAGTCTACTCACATAGTCAGTGAGCTGTATACATGAATACAGAGGAGGGGAGGGATAAGGAGATGGAGGCTGAGGGTGGGAAGGCTTTGTCTTTTGAAGAGGATCGACCAGGAGGCAAAAGGACTTCAACCCCGAGGAGATTTGGGCGGAGATGTTTAAGACCAAGGAAAGCCCAGCTTTAGAGGCTTCTTGGTGTCTTCAGGAAGGTAATACTGATAGGACCCTTTGTTATTATAGTGGGTGAAGAGGGAGTCCCCCAAGGTGTGAGTTGGGGAGCATGTGAGCTCCCATCCAAAGAATGACAGATAAAATGGCAAAATTCTTCAGGCAAAGCAAAGCATCAAAAGGTTCGGCACACACCCATTTTTATACTTTTTAAAACATTTTTTTTTAATTTTCTATATTCTTTGTTTACATTCCAAATGATTTTTCCTTTATGGGTTCCCCCCTTCCCCATAAGTCCCATAAGCCCTCTTGACTCTGCCCATTCCCCAATCAATCCCCTCCCACTTCTCTGTCCTGGTAATCCCCCATAATGTTGCATCAAGCCTTTCCAGGACCAGGGCCCTCTCCTTCCTTCTTCTTGGGAATTATTTGATATGTGAGTTGTGTCTTGGGTATTCAGAGCTTCTGGGTTAATATCCACTTATCAGTGACCGCATTGCATGCGTGTTCTTTTGTGAATGAGTTACCTCACTTAGGATGATATTTTCCAGACCCAACCATTTGCCTAAGAATTTCATGGATTCATTATTTTTAATTGCTGAGTAGTATTCCATTGTGTAAATATACCACATTTTCTATATCCATTCCTCCACTGAGGGACATCTAGGTTCTTTCCAGTTTCTGGCTATTATAAATAAGGCTGCTATGCACATAGTGGAGCATGTGTCCTTATTGTATGCAGAGGAATCCTCTGGGTATATGCCCAGGAGTGGTATAGCAGGGTCCTCCGGAAGTGTCATGCCCAGTTTTCTGAGGAACAGCCAGACTGATTTCCAGAGTGGTTGTACCAGCTTGCAATCCCACCAGCAGTGGAGGAGTGTTCCTCTTTCTCCACATCCTTGCCAACACCTGCTGTCTCCTGAGTTTTTAATCTTAGCCATTCTGACTGGTGGGAGGTGAAATCTCAGGGTTGTTTTGATTTGCATTTCCCTAATGACTAATGATGCTGAACATTTCTTAAGGTGCTTCTCAGCCATTAGAAGTTCTTCAGGTGAAAGTTCTTTATTTAGCTCTGTATCCCATTTTTTTTAATAGGGTTATTTGGCTCTCTGGAGTCTAACTTCTTGAGTTCTTTGTATATATTGGATATTAGCCCTCTGTCGGATGTAGGGTTGGTGGAGATCTTTCCCCAATTTGTTGGTTGCCATTTTGTCCTTTTGACAGTGTCCTTTGCCTAACAGAAACTTTGTAATTTTATGAGGTCCCATTTGTCAATTCTTGATCTTAGAGCATAAGCTATTGTTGTTCTGTTCAGGAAAATTTCCCCTGTGCACATGTCCTCAAGGGTCTTCTCCAGTTTCTTTTCTATTAGTTTCAGTGTGTCTGGTTTTATGTGGAGATCCTTAATCCATTTGGAGTTGAGCTTAGTACAAGGAGATTAGAATGGATTGATTTGCATTCTTCTGCATGATGACTTCCAGTTGAACCAGCACCATTTGTTGAAAAGGCTATCTATCTTTTTTTCTACTGGATTGTTGTAGCTCCTTTGTCGAAGATCAAGTGACCATAGGTGTGTGGGTTCATTTCTGGGTCTTCGATTCTATTCCATTGATCTACTTGCCTGTCACTGTAACAATACCATGCAGTTTTTAAACATTATTGCTCTGTAGTATTGCTTGAGGTCCGGATTACTGATTCCCCCTGACCCCAAAGTTCTTTTACTGATGAGAATAGTTTTGGCTCTCCTGGTTTTTTTGTTATTCCAGATGAATTTGAGAATTGCTCTTTCTAACTCTATGAAGAACTGACTTGGGATTTTTTTTTTTTCGAGACAGGGTTTCTGTGTATAGCCCTGGCTGTCCTGGAACTCACCCTGTAGACCAGGCTGGCCTCGAACTCAGAGATCCGCCTGCCTTTGCCTCCCAAGTGCTGGGATTAAAGGTGTGAGCCACCACCGCCCGGCCTGGGTTGGGATTTTGATGGGAATTGTGTTGAATCTGTATATTGCTTTTGGCAAGATGGCCATTTTTACTATATTAGTCCTGCCAATCCACGAGCATGGAAGATTTTTCCATTTTCTGAGGTCTTCTTCAACCTGAAGTTCCTGTCATACAGATCTTCCACTTGTTTAGCTAGAGTCACACCAAGATCCTTTATCTTGTTTGTGGCTATTGTGAAGGGTGTCATTTCCCTAATTTCTTTCTCAGCCTGATTATTCTTTGAGTATAGGAAGGCTACTGATTTTCTTGAGTTGATTTCCATTTTTATACTTAAAAACTATTTCTTTTATGTCTAATTTGAAACATGCACAACAGTGATAATGCCATGTAGTGGATCCCTTGTGGATCCCTTGGTACTCATTCGGCCTCAGGACGTGATAACTCGAGGGGACTTCACTCCATCCACACCAGTCACCTATTTTAGAACCACACCTATAGCGGTTTTCGGAAGGGTCTCAAAAATGTATGGAAAGTAAACCTATTGCAGGTTTATTATGCCCCAAATACTGAATAGTTTTTTTTAATAAGATAGAATGCCCAGTTTATTTTTGTTAGAATTTTCCATATATGAGAATTAATGTTAAAAACAAAAATCTGTATGTTGCATTTGTCTAAAATTTTAAATAAAACTATTCCCTTTTTCGGATGGACTTGATGGCATATACTTTTAATCTCAGCACTTGAGGGGCAAAGGCAGGTGGATTTCTGTGAGTCTGAGGCCTGTCTGGTTTACACAGGAGTTTCAGGACATCTAGAACTACACAGTGAGACCTTGTCTCAAAAGAGAAAACAAAAATTGTTTTAAAGAGCAATTTTTAATTCATAGCAAAGTTGAGAGGAAAGCACAGAGATTTCAAGCTCTGCCGGCCACATCTCCTTGCAAAGTGCTCATTCATTACCTCCAGTGAACATCATTATTACTAAGGATTGACGTTCACACTAGGATTCTGTCTTAGTATTGAACAGACTGAGGACATAGACAAAGATGCTCTGTTACAGCATCACACGGAATAGTTTCGCACCTCCAAAGTCCCCTCTTCCACACGCTTATCCCTCTCTAAAGACTTAAAGAGACTGCTATTTTATTTTTCCATGATTTTGATCTTTGTGGAACACTGCAAGGTTGGAATCACATCATATGTGCCCTTTCATGACCTTTTTTCACTTTGAAATACACTTGTTGTTTCCTCTTTTCAACCTCCTTGGTCATTCATTTTTCCTGCTGAGTAATATTCCATTGTTTGGATGTACCACAGCTTACTCTTTCGTCTACTGAAGAATGCTTCCAAGTTTTCCAGCTATAAATAGAGCTACTATTACATCCATATGGTTTTCAGCACATTTGGGGAATACCAGAGAATGTGGTTGGATGTCCTTCCACTCTTTAATCTATAGGTACACCCCCACCCCACACATACACACAAAGGATTGAACCCATAGCCTCAGGTACGCTAGGCACACATTCTATTATTGAGATACATTCCCAATTCTTTTTATCTTTATTGTATTTGCTGAAAAAACTAGATTGTTTTCTCTGAATAATTTCTTTTTTTTTCTTTTTTTTTTTTTTCTTTTTCGAGACAGGGTTTCTCTGTGTAGTTCGGGCTGTCCTGGAACTCACTCTGTAGACCAGGCTGGCCTCGAACTCAGAAATCTGCCTGCCTCTGCCTCCCAAGTGCTGGGATTAAAGGCGTGCGCCACCACGCCCGGCCTCTGAATAATTTCTTAGCCTAGGTTTTTCTACCCGAATCCACATGATGCTAGTTTCTTCTTTTCCTCTTTATTTTCCAGAAGCTTGTCATTAAAGCTGGCCAGAAGTGAGTCCAAATTTAAGTTTGTTTGTTTGTTTATTTCTTATGCAGCACTGTTTTATGGGGCTGTTTTTCTCCTGTGGACTTTTTCACCAAGGAGGCCTGAAGATTGATATAAGATTTGCCCCTGAGTGTCTCTCTCTGAGTTTGAGACCAGTTTGGTTTACATAGCAGGTTCCAAGCCAGCCTGAGCTTACTTGTGTATAAAACCAGTTAGGGGCTGTGGTGGTTTGAATAAAAATGGTTCCCATAGTCTTATAGATTTGAATACTTGGTCACCAGGGAGTGGCACTATTTGAAAGGATTAGGAGGGGTGGCCTTGATATAGAAAGTGTGTCACTGGAGCTGGGCTTTGAGGTTTCAAAACGTCCATTCCAAGCCCAGAGTGTCTCTCTTGCTGCTGCTTTTGGATCCAGATGTACTGCTCTTGGCCCCTCCTCCAGCCTGAGTACCTCTATGCTCCCTCGCCGAGGTCACTATGAATGGACTAAGCCTCTGAAACTGTAAGCAAGCCGCAATTCAATACTTCCCTTCAGAAGAGTTTCAGTGGTTAGGATATTTCTTCACAGCAATGGAATTCTGACTAAGACAGAGGTGATAAAGACAGCTCCGCGGATGAGGGGACTTCCCACCAAGCCTGATGATCCAGGTTCAGTCTCCCAAGCCCTGCAGTACAAGAAGAGAAGTAGTTCTTGCAAGTCATTCTTTGATCTCAATCTGTGAGCTAAAGTGTGTGAGTCCCCCCTTCCATAAATAATTAAATGCAAAAAAATATCTAAGACCCTCAGTTAGAAACCTGTGCATGCATTCATGTGCATATGTGTGTCTGTGTGTCTCCAGGCTCAGAAAACACTGTGTGGGCCAGATATGCCAGATTTTTCTAGCTCCTCAAGGAAGTGGAGCCTGTTAATGAGGAATAAAACATTCTGATGCCGGCAGTAAAGGCTGCGTGGTATCGATATCACTTACACCAGGAGCTGCGGTCGTACAGACCGAGAGGATCTGCTCTGCTTCGGGCTGACTTGGTTGTGGCGAGTGCTCTCACTTCCCAGCCTGTCCCTCTTTAATTTTTCAGTCTGTGTGCAGCAATCCCATTAGTTGTATTTAATACATGGTATATTTGTTCTTAGACTTTTACGACTCCTGCTAATTAACTGTACAGTCTTTTATTAGTGTTTGAAATTCTAATTACTGCATTCCCAGGAAGTTTAATATTGTTTAGACTGTGCTGCCTCTTTATTGACTCTCAGGTTTGCCTCCAGAAACTGAAGTTATGAGTCTCAGCGAGTGTGTGTTCATTAAGGAAGAACACCCTGGTTTAACCAATCCTCATTTGCGAGGGACCAAAACAGGCTCTCGGAACCGGGTTTCATGTTGGGTAGGTGCTGCCTGTTCCCCGCCAATGGCTGGCATTCAAGCAGTTGGTGGCACTTCCATGGCTGGCCAGGACGTGCCCTGTGAAGTGTCCTTGAGCCTTTGCAGTGTGTCCTGGGGCCCCGCTCTGGACGTCTTGGTTCTTCTCTTATTCTTCCCTTAGAGCATGCTCATTGCCCTGTCTTGGCTCTGCATGCTTTCTCAATGGGAGCATCTTCCTTTCTGCCTAGCTATGCCTGCTCATCCCTTCAGGTCTTACTCAGATACCACTTCCTCTACACAGCCTTCGCAGCCCCTCTCTCCCCTCTGCACTATAGTTTGCCCCCAGTCTTCTCTATACCTTTGTTTCAGGTCTTCAATTTGTCACCTCTGGGGTGTCTCCATCATGCATATAACCTGAAATGTAAACCCTGGGAGCACAAAGATTGCCTCCCGGGTGTCTTCAGAACTCTCCTCTATCCTTGCACTACTGGGGCCATTCAGTCACCACTTGCGGGTCATTGATCTCTTATTGTGGGAGATGAGGGATGCAGTAGAAATTTTCTGAATGAGACTTATGACTTTCGTTGATAGCCTTAAAAGTCGGGTAACAGAATCATTGACAATCAGACCATTTGATGTGCATTAAGTTTCTCCCGAAGCCATGTTCTCCCTTTTATTCCAGCAATGACCTGGTGCTTGTTATGTTGGGCATCACATCAGTATGGGGACTAAATACTGATGGGGATACAGGGCTACGGTGGAAAGGCACTCTTGAAAAGGGCAGCTGTATTATGGCATTGGCAGTGCTATTCTAGAGCAAGCCACAGCTGGAGCACCAGAAGAAACGGTGGAAATGTACCCCGTTAATTGCCCTCTCCCTCTGTCTTCCTACTGACGTTGGTGAGTAGCGTTTCCCGAGAAGGAGATTTTGCAACATTACTAGACAACGATTTCTGCCATGTTTGCTCCTTAACACTGAGAAGAGACCATGCTCCAGGTACTGCTCAGGCCCTTGTGTTAGAATTGAGTTCTGGTCACAAGGCTGCCATGACTACAGGGTAGCTTTAGGAAAGTGGCCCACCTTGCTATCCTAGTAAGGTTTCATCATCAGCTTGATACAATCTAGAGGGAAGAGAAAACCATGATTGAAGAGTTTGCTCAGTCATATTGGCCCATGATCATGTCTGTGTGGCATTGACTTTGTTACTAATTGCTAGTCCACTGTGGGTGACACCATCCTTAGGCAGATGATCTTAGACTGTTAAGAAGGCTAGATGAACATGGCCAGTGACGGAGCCAGTAAACACTATTTCTCCATGGTTTCTGCTTCAGGTTCCTTGCCTTGACCTCCCCTCCATGGGATCATGGCCTGGAAGCATAACCCGAAATAAACACAGGTGCTTTTGGTCAGAATGGTTTAAGCACAGCAACTGAACGAAACTGGAATTCTTGCCCATACCTAGAGAAAGTGGCAACAATCCCTGCGAAGTCATAAACAAAGGTCGAGGATTCCTTAAGACAATTGAGGACTTGGGGATCTGCTGTAGGGTGAATGTTCAGCTGCTGATGGCTGTTATTCCCAGAAAACTTTCACTCTGTGTCCCCTTTCCTCTCCTCCCTCCAGAACTAAAGTCCTTCTGCAGTGGTATCAGGCATACTATACTGTCTCAGAGAAACTACTCATTAGATTCTGGGCACCAGGGACCCTAACTGTAGGCAGAGGACAGAGAGGAGGAGCAGCCGCACCCAGCCTCCAGCTCCGCTTTCCAGCATGCTTGCTATCTTTGCCCGGCTTTGCCTTTACCAAGTGCAGAGGCAAGGGGTGAGGATTTCTGTCGGTCCCACAGGGACTCAGCGCGGTGAGTGAGTTAACATTTACAAAGTGCTTTGAGCTCCTTGGAGAAAAGGCCCAATCTAAGTATTCTCATTAGTGCGTGAATAATAGATGAGCCCAAAGCACTTTGTGAATAGGAAGTTCTTTAGCAACGCTAAATAATACTCCCACGGACCTACCTGCAAGTGGGGGGAGGGGCCGGTTCTTGATGCTCTGATGGTTCTAGAGTCTCTACTGTCACTAAGACCGAGTGAGATCTTGGATAAGACCCTCTTCTGCCTCTGAGAATGGAGAGGATGAAATGGGGGATGTCCAAGGTGCCTCTTCCCAGTTCTTTCTGTTTAGAGATGCTGACAGCCAGGGTCAGAGCAGTTATCCATGGGAAGGTGGGGTGATCTCCAGGACAGGACTCCACTCTGGGCAGTGGCTGCACATACTGCCCCTCCTCTTTGGTTCTCTGAGAATGAGCTTGCCTTGTTATGGGGAATAGGGTATGGAAGGGGGCAGTCCTTGAACCTTGGGCTGTGGAGAAAAGACCTCATGAGTCTGCATCCTAGAAAACATGTAATGACCGTATCTACTTACAAAGACTGTGGGGGAATACACCTAATCTAGGGTTTGCCTCAAAGTTTGGAGGCACAGTTTTGTAGTGGTGACTGTGTTCATATTGTGCAATGGATCCCTAGAACTCTCCATCTTGCAGCTAAAACTTTGTCCTCATTAAGTCACAATCCTCAGCTCTACCTTCCCCCCGCTCCTACATCCACCCTTCCGCTTCCTGTCACACTCCTTCCGGTCCTCTCCGCAACTGGAACCGTGCACTGATTGTCCTTTTGGTGACAGGTTTATCTTGTTTAGTGTAATGTCTTTGAGGCTTATTCATCCTGTGTAAGAAACTTTTCCTGTGTGTGTGTGTGTGTGTGTGTGTGTGTGTGTGTGTGTGTGTGTTGGGGAATTCAAAGTGGGTGTCTGATCACCTGGATCTGGAGGTCCAGGTGGCCCGACGTGGGTACCACATCTTGAACTTGGATCCTCTGTAAGAACAGTGTGTGATTCTAACTTCTGGGTCTTTTCTGCAGTCCTTCCACCTTACTGCTTTGACATGGGGTCCCTCAATGAACTTGGAGTCGCTGATTCAGCTAGACTGGGTGGTCACCGAACCCCAGGGATCCTCCTGTCTCTGCCTCCTCAGTACTAGGATGACATGAGCTGACTGTGGCCATTGAAAATTGGACTCAGGTCCTCATACGTGTGTGTGTGTGGCAAGCAGTTGGCCAACAGGTCATAGCTCCAACCCCCTCCATCCCTTCCTCTCTCCATCCCCCCTCTCTCCATCCCTCCCTCTCTCCTTCCCTCTCTCCCTCCCTCCCTCCTCTCTCCTTCCCTCTCAACCTCCCTTTCTCCTTCCCCCTCTCCCTCCCTTTCTCCTTCCCTCTCTCCCTCCCTCCTCTCTCTCCTCCCTCCCTTTCTCTCTCCCTCCTTCCTGTCTCTCTCCTCCCTCCCTCCTTCCCTCCCTTCCTCTCTCCATCCCTCTCTCCATCCATCCTCGCTCTCTCCTCCCTCCTTCCCTCCCTTCCTCTCCCTCCTTCCTTCCCTTCTTTCCCCTCTCCCTTCCTCCCTCTCTCCCTCCCTTCTTTCCCCTCTCCTTCCCTCCCTCTCTCCCTTCCTTTTGTTTCACAGGGTCTTACTATCCAGTCTTGGCTGGCCTAGAACTTGATTTGTGAACCAAACTCACTTCAGATTCAGAGATCTGCTTGCCTCAGCCTCCTGAAGGCTGGTATTGAAGGTGCTCGCCACCATGGCTGGACTTCTTTCTTTTTTTTAAGGTTAAACACTATTCCATTGTAGGTACAGGCTCTTTTTTGTTTATAGATAACGCAAAACACTTAGGTTGCTTCCACTTCTGGTTCTTGTAAACAAAGCTGCGGTGAGCATGGATGTGTGAACAGGTTTGAATGTATGCTCTTGCTCTTTTAGGGGAACTACTCAGAGGCATGATTAGTGTATCACACACATCAATGCTGCTTCCAGTTTTTAAAGGAAGTTATCACATCCAACTATAGCACTGGAAGAAAATAGCATTGGAAGAAATCATTACAAGAAAAATTTTAAATGCTTATTTGAAAAATAGTTATTTTATGTGGATGAATATTTTACCTGCTTGCATGTCTATGATCTATATCCATACCAGATACCAACGGAGGCCAGAAGATCAATATATCCACACCAGATGCCAAAAAAGGCCAGAAGATCAATATATCCACACCAGATGTCAATAGAGGCCCGAGGGCATCAGACCCTCTGGAACTAGAGTTACAGACATGTGAGCTGCCCTGTGCATGCTGGGAATTGAGCCCGAGTCCTCTGAAAGGGCAGCCAGTGCTCTTAACCATTGATCCATCTCCTCAACCCTGGAAGAGAATCTTTAATGACTCCAGATTCTTCAGTGTGCACGGCTCTCTCTATCAAGGGCCTTAATGTCTCCCGTATGCACTAAATTATGACCGTGAAGATAATTTGCATAATCATTTTAGCCAGAGGATTAATTCCACAATTTTAGAAATTGGGGCTTGGATGGAACATTAGAGATTTGGTACTCAATGAAGGTTTTTCTCTCATTTGGATACAGCAAGGGCTCAGAAATTCAGCCATATGCAACAAGCTATTTTGGCTAGGGTAACTCTAATTAGGAGTATGAGGTTAAGATTGGCCCTCTTAACTTCCGTTGGCCCAATAGGAAGACATAGGAGAAGTCCAATGTTCATTTCTGGTATTTTCATGGTGTTCTCCCGTGGCTTCAGAGCCTTCTCTCTAGCCCACATCCGTCCTCACAGGGTATCTCTCTGACTTTTGGCTCGAAAGTGGAACGAGGTGTCTGGAACGCATTCAGAGTCACGTTCTGCACTCATAGTATGGACAGGCAGCACCTGCGGTAAGCCTCAGGTCTCTGCTTTATGGTCTTCTAGATGCAGGGTTTAGGGGCACCAGGAGCTGGGAGGAGGACAGCTATACTTATAGGAATGGATATCTCCTTCTAAGGACACATGGGAACTCAGATACAATATCAGCTGAGATGTGTGTACTTGCAAGAGCATCTAACTAGCTAATGTTGAAACAAAAACCTAACTAAGGTACACAGCTGCATGACCAAGGGATTTTAGGTTTGGTAGGTTCCCTGGAGTTCCTGAGGAACCAGACTATTTCTGTGTGACCCTGGCATGCTAGCTAGGCTCTTAGGCTTATTGCTTCGTGGTCAAAAACAGTAGCCTCAACTCCAAAGTGAGAATCATTTTAAGAGAGAAGGAAACGGGCCCAACCCTCTCCAGGGAAAAGTATTTTCCAAAATTCCCATTAAGCGAACTCCCCTAGTAACATTACTTTCTGAACCAAGGTACAACACCCTCCCCCCACCACTAGCTGTTGGCACTGATATGACTGTGTTGGGTGATTAATTACAGTTGAATCTCTGGACAGAGACATGATGCTGTCTGAACTATGGTGGGTGCTGTACCTCTAAAATAACAGAGAGAGACCACGCATGAACAAATGACAATGTTTACGGTAGATACACAACTCAGAGGAAGGATCGAATTGTCCATGAGTTTTGGTTATGAGCTTGAAATGTACAGAATCATATTTAATGATCTTTAAATGCCTTTGCTAAATTTACCAATATAGAAAGAGGGGACCCATTTCCCCACTTCTTAACTAACCCCTTCCACCCCTCTTGATATTTCCTACCCATGCTATAAGGACAAAGAAATAGTGACATATTTAAATAACACTTCACAGTGCGCAAATAATCGTCACACATACCTATCCAGCCTTATTGCATGAAGTTAGGATTGGTGGGAGGAGTTAGTCACGCTTCTCAGCGCATGGAAGACTAGCACCGATTGTGTATCGCTGGCCTCTCTCCAATAAGTTCAATAATCAATTGAACTTTTCACGAACAATCTTCTCTTATTTATCGTCTTCCATTCTCTCTTCTCTTTATACACACTGGCAACCATTCTCAGCATGCCCTAAGATTATCTTATAATTTGTACATGCATTTGTGCAATGTGTTTTGTGCAGTGTGTGTGCAGTGGTAGGTGCACACATGGCCGTGTGCTAGGACTTCACTCTGGTCTGTCCCTCCTGTCTCCACCTTCTGAGAGTGAGCCATGCTGGTGTTCATTCTGCCTTGACCGACTGCATCCTATTCCATCTGGTGAGTTCACTATGCTTTGCTCATCTGTGTCTGTGTGGTGAAAACTTTGATTGCCTCTAACTCTTTTTTTTTTTCTGTCTGTTTCTGATCTTTTTTTTTTTTTTAAAGATTATTTATTGGATATATTCTATATTTATATTTCACTTCCCCTTTTCTGGTTCCCATCCCCCAAAGGTCTCACATGCCCTTTTCCCTCCCCCTGTTCCCTCATCCACACCTTCCCACTTCCCTGTTCTGGTATTCCCCTACACTGACGTTTTGATCCTTTCCAGCACCAGTGTCCACTCCTTCCTTATTGTCGGATATCATTTGATATGTGGATTGTGTCTTTGGTGTCCCAAGAGTCTAGGCTAATATCCACTTATCAGTGAGTGCATACCATGGGTATTCTTTTGAGACTGGGTTACCTCACTTAGTCTGATGTTCTCCAGCTCCATCCATTTCTCTAAGAATTTCATGAATTCATTATTTCTAATGGCTGAATAGTACTCCATTGTGTGTATATACCACATTTTTTGTATCCATTCCTCCGTTGAGGGACATCTGGGTTCTTTCCAGTTTCTGGCTATTAGAAATAAGGCTGCTATGAACATAGTGAAGCATGTATCCTTATTGCATGCTGGGGAATCTTCTGGGTATATGCCCAGGAGTGGTATGGCTGGGTCCTCCAGAAGTTACCTCTAACTCTTGAGAGCAAATGTCTTCACTGTGGACACTAGACTGGACATAGGTTCTTCTGGGATGCCACAAAGATGCCACAGGGATACAGGCTCAAGAGCATAGTGGAGGAGTTGTAAGGAAGAAACCTATTTGGATAAGTCCCATTTAAATGGCTCCAGAAAGGCTGTACTCACCCGCCAACCTAGAATGGTTCACACTTAACTGGAAAGTAGCTCTCAAGGATACCAAGTAACTTGTTCAAGCTTAGACAACAGAGACAGAGAATCAGGACAAGGTCTCAAGGTCCAACTCCTGAGCCCTTTCTTTTCCAGGACTTCACCCTGCAAGACAATGGGTCCAAATGCTGAACACTAACAGAGAGATCTCCCGAGATTCTTGCTTTTCAGGCAACCCCTGGCATTTCAGAAATGGCTTCTGGGTACCCATAGCAAATTTCAGGCAGAAGAAAGCGACAGTGGGTAGGAAACTCTTGGGCTGTGGTCCGACTCAGCTTGATCTGGGACGCTCTGGGTTGCCTCCCACGGCTGCTGTTACACTGCTCGGGAAAGTATTTGAAAAACTCATGCCAGAGACCAGAATGTCATGCCTCCATGTTTGTCTAACCCAAGAGTTAAAAAGGGCTCATAGACTCAGATGGCATATTGCCGGGACAGACTTTGATGAGCATGAAGTCCTGAGAGAAGAAGCCTGAGGTCACACAGCGAGGAGCAAGGTAAGGCCAGTAACCGGCACCTGACAGCTGTTCTCTCTGTGGGAATCCATACTTCTGATTTCCAAAGGCCTGAAGTGTGCCCCTGAGGATGCATAGCCAGTGCTTCTGCAGACATATGTGGAGGGAAGGAACCAAACAGTGTGTAGCACTTGCCTGTTGCTATAGGGCAAGCCTCTCTCCACAGCCAATTTCAGACTGTGGACGCACTGCTACTGCCCATGAAGTTGGGAGAGCCAGGGGCCAGCATTGTGGACAGCACACAGAGCATTTTTACCCCTTGGGTATAAGAAACAAAGAGTGTCCAGGGCACAGATAACGGTCAGGAGGCTCTAAGCTTTGACTACTTAGTATAACTTAGGTGTTGGTTAAGTTTACTGTCTTAGTTTCTTTTCTGTTATAGAGGTTAAAAAAAAAGCTTGACAAAGGTAACTTAAGGGAGAAAGGGTTTATCTTAGGTCATGGTTCATCAGGACCGGGAAGTCAGAGGAGTGGGAGCTTGAGGGAGCTAGTCTTGTCACATCTTAATCAGGAGCAGAGAACAGTGAAAGCATGCGTGCCAGTGCTCAGCCTGACTTTTTTATTTCATACGGCCCATGATCCCTTCACCAAGAGAATGGTAGCACTCACAATGAAGAACTAATATAGTCAAGGCAATCCCTTATAGACATTCTCAGAGGCTAAGCGTAATCCTACAGAATCCCTCACACCCGTGCCTGGAGACTTGACTCCTAGGTGTCCAGTCGACAATACTAACCATCACACTCGCTGAAGGCAAAGTGCAGTAATGGCTGTGTTTACCACCAGCTGATGAAATCCCTTGGCATCGAACACTTAGGTAGTTTGATTGAGGATGAGCCAGTGCTAGCTCATCCCGGGCTGCACAGGTCTGAAACAAGTTCGTTTGCTGGCCGCCCGGCTTTCCACTTTATACATTTGTCTCGATTGGTTTGAAGACACTTGGGTTGGAAACGTGAAATAGGAACTTGTGTAGAAAAAGGCAGTGGGTAAATGGACTCTAATGGAGATGCATTTAATGTATAGCAGCAGCATTAGCTCTTTAGACCTCCAAACTACAAAAATTCTAACTTTCCTAGATAAACTTTTAAAGGAGCTGTACTCTTTCCTGCTTCATTACACACAAGACATTATAATTTATTACTTTTTCTAACATAGAAAACTCACATACTGTTGTGAAACCTTGTGGACTTCTAGAATGAACGACCCCAGACTCCTATGCTGTTGGGGTCCATGGACTTGCATACCCTCATTGCTTTGGAGTGTGGAGTGCCAGAAACTCTCAAGTCTAAGGAGGAGGTGGCACACTGCTTTCCCTCCCTTGCCCTGGATAGCTGTTTGAGAGTCGTTGAATGGGCCATGACACAGGAGAGGGTGGAGGGCTGGGACAACTGCCAGGGCAGGTGTCCTTTCTGGCTTGGATGGTGTTAACACCATTTGGGCAACTTCTATGAAGTCACTGGCTCTGGGGTCACCCCTCAAGAGGTAGCCGGGAGCTCAGAAGTGAGGGTTTGTTCCCCTACCCCACTGCCCTAATTAACAAGTTGGGTCCTTTCCAGGTCCTTGCGTGGCTCCCCTGGGGCTGGGTTCCACTGGGGGCCCGGCAGACAGTCTTACTTTAAGCAGTATATTGATCCTCACGTGGGCCTAGGGCCCCTCTTGGGGGAGCACTCTCTGTTTTAAGTGCATGCAGTTACTCTCTTGACTGGCTTGTAAACAGCTTTTAATGGGGCTATTAGTGTAAAAGGACAGGAAACTTTCAAAAACAACCTCTTAAATATTCATGAGGATGTTAAATCTGGCGCTTAATCACCAGTGTTTGCACACAGCTAACAGGGAGGGAGGACGGCTAACAGGCTGCCTTCACTCTGGGCAATTGACAGGACATTAATAAACGCTCTTACAGTCATGATGAATGGCCAAGGGACTAGGAGGACTGTTTTTCTCTATTTTTTTAAACAAAAGATCCCCTTTCCTGTGGAGATCCCAGTTCTGAGGGTGTCCACATGGAGGTGAGGGTGGGTTCTGGAATGATGGAGGATGGTGTGCCTGCATGCGTGCGTGCATGCGTAAGTGTGTGTGTTTGTGCAAGTGCTCATGCATGCATGATAAATAGGTTAATTCTTTCCCGTTAGACATAGTTAACCGGACTCACTACCTACCTGCTTCCATGCTGGTGGTTCCTCCGGGGGAAACTTCAAAAACTGTAGGAGGGAATCTCCAAAGAATCCACTGACTTGAGTATTCTTTTTTTCTTTTTTTTTAAGGATTTATTTATTTATTATGTGTAGGTACACTGTAGCGGTCTTCAGACACCCCAGAAGAGGGCATCAGACCTCATTACAGATGGTTGGACCACCATGTGATTGCTGGGATTTGAACTCAGGACCTTCTGAAGTACAGTAGGTGCTCTTAACCACTGAGCCATCTCGCTAGTCCCGACTTGAGTATTCTTACCTCAGCCTTTGGAAGGCCCAAGAAGGATGCATAGAAACCTTTAGGGTGGAGCTTCCTGGTGGGCCATAGTTAGATGCCTAGCCATTCTCTAGTCTCTTAAATTGGACTTAATGTATGCAAAGATGGCCAGCTGTGGCCCATAGCCCTACCTCTCCGTCATCCACCTTGCTACGTGTGGATTTTAGTTTATATAGACATGTCTTTCTAGAACTTTTCTCTGTCATGTTGGATACAGACTCTTCATTGAAGAATGAATGGGAAGATTGCTTTTTAACTTACAAATGATCAGCATTGTTCCATTCCTAGAATGGACCTTGGGGACTGACTAGGCTTATTCTTACTGATTCCAGATCAGAACAGAGCTCTGGAGCATGGAGGGGAAGTAACTTGCTTAAGAGTGAGTGACATACCTCAGGTACCCAGAGTTCCAACTAACTCCCCAGCTCTTTTTCATAGGATCACCCATATCAACCTGATGAGATAATTCCAGAAGATTCAGAGAACACAGCCCTCATTTTCTTTTTCAAAAGAACTGAACTCAAATGCCAGCCCAATCCCGAGTACTGCTGCACTTGTGCTGGAAGATCTAGCACCTCACAGTTTCAGTGATGAGACACCCCAACCTTGCTATCCAAATCAAACTCAGGACCTCAAACCTCTTTCCCCTCCTCCCCAAATACTCATTAGGATTAAAGAAACATTTTATGTATATAGGTGTTTTGCCTGTATGTCTGTGTACTATGTGCATGCAGTGCCTGCGGAGGCCAGAAGAGGGAGTCAGAGCCTCTGGAACTAGTTATAGTGTTGTTAGGGGCCATGTGAGTGCTGGGAATTGAATCCTGGTCCTCGGGAGAGTAGCCTGGGCTCTTAACAGTGGGCAGTTCAGCCACCTCTACAACCAGTATTATTTTGATTAACATATTCTACTTAGAATAGAAGGCCACTGTTAGTGTGCAGTTATATATTCATAAAAAAACCTGCTTTTGTGGAGCTGGGAAAATCAATCCTATGTTTTAGAATATCTCATTCAATGTCCTCCATTAAAAAACTGCTGCAAGTTCCAGCCCTTCCTGTTGTATTCCCCACCGATTCCATCAAATGCTTCAGAGACCCAAGCTACTGATGCAGGGCTTAGGGAGAGGAAGCTCACCATGAACGTAGACAACAAGGTCCCTTTTACAACGCACTTCCTCCAGCTAGTGATTTGATTTCAGGGCTGGGTTGGAAGAGCCGGTGCAAATAAGAGAGTGTTTTTTTTTAAACCTCACCCCTCTCATTCCTACCATTGCTGAAGAACCTACAGTGCCCTACTTCATCTGTGTGCAGGCCAGACTGGCCCTTCCTTGCAGTCAACATTGGTCCCATCCCTACCCCACAAGCCAAGCACAACTTTCCTTTGGAAGCAAAGGTTCAGAGAACACCATGGGTGTTCTGGGTCATGGGTGGGGTGGATATGGCTCTGTCATGACCTCTTCCTAGGTTCAGTGGAACGAGGTTTTCTTTATTTTATTTTTAATCATTTTAATGGAATATCTACCAGGAAATAAAAAGAAAATCAGCCTCTTGTTAAACAGTTTGTATTAATGACCTCCATAAGAGCCAATCTATTGATTTTTTTTTAAATCAAAACTCCATTTGTGTCTTTCATCTGGATGTCTAGCTCAGAGGCGTGGCTGATAAAACAACCAACCCGAGAAATAGTTTCCTTTTCCCAATTAGAATGAATGTATTTGACAGCCTTTGCTGACAATAGTTGCAGAATCTAGGACGCATCCGAAGCACAGAGGTGACGTCAAGTCCACCGGAGTTCTACTGATTTCTCAACAGAAGGCAGGCAGCCAGCTGTATAAAGGGCAGGGTTGATTCTGTGTGTCCTTCAGGTTATCAAAACACACCCAGCGTTGGATTTTGCAGAACCCAGCTTTGATTGATTTGGTTCCTCTTAACATGTAATAATTTTTTTCCTCAGTGCATTTAAATGGAGATTCCTTATGCTTTGCTGAAAGCATGGACCCAGGTGTTAAAATTTAGGGTCTCTCTAGAGGTGCTCCAATAAAGTACCCTGTATATCAGACACTTTTCATTTTGCTTGCCTGTGAGTGGAGCATCGTCCTCCTGCGGTATCGGCCTGCTGCGGCAGTGAAAAGATGCAGGCTCCCTCTGTACGCTCTCTCCACCATCCAGGCATCATAAAGTGAAATCTTGTCCGGTTGGAATTTCCTCTCAAATCCTTTTCTTCTCTGGTGCTTTTAGGCCAGTCAGTGGCACCACAAACTCTTCAGGTGTTGGCCCCAGAAGCTGGAATTTTTCCTGAAGTGGAAACTTCCGGTTTCTTTGGAAAGTCAGTCATGTCAAATAATGTTTTCCTGGGTCACACAGATGAAGGGATGTCTAGCTAAAGCAGGCATGGGAAAGAATGTTTTGCTGAAGCAGACACAGGTGAAAGGATGTTTTGTTATAGCAGACACGTGAATATATTACTGAAGGAATGTGAATATGACCCCACAGAAAGGGAGCGGGGGCATTGGCTGCTTTGCTCCACCCTGCCAACTCTTCTAACGACGTGCATGTATTGGTTCGCCTTACATTGTGTTGCTGAGCTATGCTTGTGGTGAATCTCTCCAAAGCCCTTCTCGTGAGGTTCCCACAGCTTCTTGCCACTTCTGCAGCCTCAGCCTGGTTGGTAAGCCTTTCAGTTTCCTAAGAATTGACCTGCTGCTGCTGGTTCTTGGGTGGTGTCTGCCTGCCGAGAGGGCTGGACTGCAGCTGCTGAGTCATATTGGTGTTTGCTACAGGACTGAACTGCTCATATCCTGACAATAAAGATTGGACTCGACCTTCCCCGCCCAGCCAAAGAATTATTTCTAAACAACTTCTCTCATGTCCTAATAACTTTTCTCTTCCTCTCCCTCTGGTGGGTGTTGGGCTAGAGGGGAGGTTGAACCCTTATTAAAGTAGGTTGGAAAAATATATGGCTACATTTCCGCATCTCTCACCCCAGTGGAGATTATCAGTTCTGCCGTGTCTTCGTAGCCTCAGATCCATGACTTCACTGGGCAGCCTCGCCCACACCATGCTCATTGCTTGGGTGGGGAGGAACCTCCCTGCTTTTCCTGCACGCTTACTGTTCACTCCTCCAGGTTGAGCCTCACAGCCAGCAAAGTTATCCGTTTAAGAGGGAGGTGCAGTTGAATGCTCTCCCTTCACTGGCTGTCTGATACCATGAACATAGCCCACCAGGCTGCACACGCTGGGCTTGTCCCCCTGCCTCAGTCCCATTTCTGTCTCGCTCCACACTGGCTGTAACTCCTTCTGTCGTTTTGTTTCATCACTTTTACTGTTTTAGTTTTTGAGGAGGGAACCTTACTGTATAGTCCAGGATGCCCTCAAACTCATGATGCTCCTGCCTCAGGCTCCTGAGAACCGGCATTACAGGTGTGTGCTGCTTCTCTATGTTCTGTACGCCGACTCAGCCGTTCTGCCGACAATTTCCGGTATGAAACACTTGCTGCCTGGACAACACCTACTTATCCACCAGAGCTCAGGGTAAAGGCTGAATGCTAGGAGGCGACCTCCTTGCTCTCATTTGCATTTCCCCAGAGGATGGGTTCCTATTGTACTATACTTTGGTATATATTTATTTACTTGTATAATTGTTTAGAATGTAAACTCTAAGAAGTTCAAGACTATGGCTGCCTTGTGCCCCCAGTGCTTTGACAAAGTACTTGTCACAACGCAGATAGATCCACAGTTGGCAGGATGGATGTAGACATGAACCAGTGAGAAGACACTGAGCATGATCCAAGTCCAAGTTACTTTTGTATCTGCGTCCAGGTGTCATATTAGGGTTTCCATTGCTGTGATGAAACGCCATACTCAAAAGCATCTCAGGAAAGAAAGGGTTTACGTTGCTTATACTTACAGATAAATAGTCTACCACTGAGGGAAGCCAGGGTAGGAACTCAAGCAGAGCAGGAATCTGGAGGCAGAAAGTTGATACAGAGGCCATGGAGGGGTGTTGCTTACTGGTTGCAACCTTATGGCTTGCTCAGACCTCTTTCTTATAGAACCCAGGGCCACCAGTGCAGGGATAGCGCCAGTCATAATGGTCTGGCCAATCCTATACCAATGATCAATTGTAAAAAGCCCCACAGGCTTGCCTATAGCTTGATCTTCTGGAAACATTTTCTCAGTTGGGGCTCCCTTCTCTCAGATGACTCTAGCTGTGTCAAATTGACACAAAACTAGCAGCACAACTGACCACTTGTCAATGACACACAAACACATCACTGCTAAGCCACAACCTTTCCTTTCCCGTTCATCCCCAAGGTCACTCAATAGTAATATCACAAAATAAACATCCCAACTCTTAAAAGTCCCTTAGTCTTTAGAAACTCGAACACTGAAAAGTTCAGTCTCTTTAAAACATTCAAAATTTCTCTAAACAATCAAGGTTTCTTTAAAAAGTTCAACATCTTTCAACTGTGGGCAAAAAAAAAAAAATCAAACACAAATTAAATGCTTCCTTATTCTGAGAGGAAGAACCAGGGCCCAGACACGATGAAATCAATGGGAAAGTGAACTCTAACAGAGTAAATAGCTCATGCCCAGTGTCTGGGCTCCACCAGAGGGATGTGCACTGCCTGGCTCCGCCCTCTGCCTCACAAGAAGCTCTTTCCCTAGGCTTAGGTTGGCACCACTGGACACCAGAGACCATCCCCTGGTACTGGCCTCCTCAAATACTGGTTTTATGCCTTCCAAACCAGCACCATCCGGATAACTCTTGTACCTCCAAGCTCAGCAAACAGCAAGGTACAGTCCTGGCCGTCTGTGGAACACAGCTCCTGGGTGCTAACTCTGAGAAAACATTTCCTAGAAGACTTCACTTCAAGGATGCTGGTTTCTTCTTGGTCACAGCGGATTTTTCAACCCCAGGTGATCAGTAGCAATTGTCTTAGGAAAGCAAAGGAAGTATGGGTAAGAAAAACTGTGAGAATCCTGTCGGCAGTGAATTGAGGAGTAAAGACGATACATTTCTACCAGTCCTCCAATGTCTGATTACCTCCTCTCCAAAGCCTTTCTCTGTCTTCTTTGGAAAACCAACAGCGAACAATCTGCTTATTAATTGCTACAAGAACCTAAGGAACGGATAGAGCAGAGCTGCTAGAGTGGGGGTGCAATGTCAGCGCTCAGGAAGGTTTTCAGTTTCTTCAACATTTATTTATTTACCCATTTACCTCTTTATTTTATGTGCGTGGGTGTGCTCTCACACAGTGTATGTTGTGGTCAGAGAACCACCTTCAGGGGTCAGTTATTTTCTACTACAATGTAGGGTTCAGGGCTCTCTCTAGTCTAATTTAGTGGGTTTCAACTCTGTAAACAGTGGCTATGAGAAAGAAATCACAACCTCTCTGTACTCTGGATCTATACCCTGCCTCTCCCCCTCTACCTCCCCCCATTCCTTCCCTCCTACTCCACCCCCTATCCTCCAAGCCCCCAGGGTATTGGACACTGAAGTGAGAGCTTTGTCCATGCCAGGGCAGTGCTCTACTACTGTGCAATGTCTCTGCCCCTCTTCCTAGGTTTTATTATTTATGTTTTTCTGTCTGGGTTACTACAGAAACTTTGGGAACCTTAGATCGTGACTGTAACACTTTGTGTTTGGAACCCAAACACAAACCCAGTAGAGCCTATTAAGGTGGGGTTTCCAGGCTCCAGAGACAGTGCAGTAGGTCAAGTGGTTGCCTCGCAGAAATGAGGGCTGGAGGTCAGATTTCCTAACCTCCACACAATGGGCCCAACACAGGAGCTTGCGCCTGTAGTTCCTGGATCCTTGGCACTTGTGGGCCAACTTGTCTCGACAGACTATCGAGCTTCAGGTTCAGTGAAAGATCCTGTCTTTAAAAGGTCTTACATGCATGCACATATAGTGTGCACCTTCAAAGGAAGAAGCATATATACATGCCACTCTACCTGCCACACGCATACACATACATGTAACACACACACACACACACACACACACACACACGCAGTTTCTCAGGGGTGATTCTCCTTTCCTTCCTGGGGTTCCATGGATCATAGTTTGAGAAACACTGGGCAGATGAAGGAGTAAGTAGGCATGAGAGAGGTGAGAGGAATGGCCGCACTTATTCTCTAGTTAGTTGTGCTGACAGAAAATGCCACGTCATGACTTGCCCAACAAGTTCCTTCAGCAAGGCCGAGATCTCTGCCGCGTTTTCCTCATGGGAAGCCGGAGTTCCTTCCCTTCCCTTCTCTTTCGGGTGAAGTCAGACAGGGGTGAAGCATCTACTGTGCCCACTGGTCTACCCAGCCTTTGGCCAGTCAAGCAGAGACAAGGCTGCCACTCTGCTAAGGCCGTCACTTGTCACATATCCACTGCTATGCTTTCATTTGAAGGAGGAGACGGTAGTAGCCTGGCGGCCCAGAATCCTTGCATGTGTCTTCTGTGCATCATGGTGGCCGTATCTCCTGAATCCCTGTTCTCTGTTGCAGAGAGATTTCCAGGAAGGTTAATAAATAGAATTTGAATGGTGAAATGCAATCCCCAAGATCCTTCCCTTTGCACAGGAGGTCATGCCCGTGAAAGCAGTCTCGGCGAGGAAGCATACATTACCTACTCTGAGGCTTTTGTATTAAGCATTAGGTCTCATCTTTACAGTCAGATTAACAGAGATTAGTGGTGCCACTCAAGAGTTTAAACATCGTGCTGACCCAAATTGTTGGAGCCGTTAATAATATGGTGCTATATGTTCAAGGACTGGGCCAGCTGGTGGTCTAGAGGGGGAGGAGGAAGAGTTATTCCATTAATTGTTCCGTATAAGAAGGCTGAGGTGCCTCTCTAGACCAAATGCCCATGTAGCACCCCCCACCCCCTACGTTCTCCGCACTTCTCTGTCTGTCAGGCCAGTCTGAGGATGCTCCTTTGCTAGGAGGACAGTTGGTGATCAGTGGCTGCTCAGACTTGCCTCCGCTTTCTTGGCTTCCATGGGTGGAGCCCAGTCCCTGAAGTTTCAGATGGTTTCGTTAATATCTTTTGTCCATGAGAAGGATAAAAATAATCTCCTCAAAGCTCTCAGAAACCTGCTGCCCAGGACACAGGAGGAGGAAAGAGAATGCTGCTAATTAGCGACCTTAACTCATCTCCACAGCGTTAGATCCCAAAGAAACCCAGGACAAGGCTCACTCAGGACCTGTGGCTCCTCCCAGCCCTTCTTACCTCCTCCCCATCCCCTAAACCTCTCTAGCTCAGGGCCTGGGCTTTGCTTCCCGTACCCCCCCCAGCTTTTGAGTCTAATATAAACCTGCCAGCCCAGCGACACACTCTCCTGGTCCTCAGCTCCTTCCTTGACTCGCTTGACCTCTCTCCTTTTCTCTGTCTCTTCTTTTCCTCTCTAGCTTTCTCACTCCTCTCCTCTCACGGCCTGGTTCAGTCTAGACCCATTCAGCTGCCTCTGGATGTACTCTCTCTCCTACAATAAAAACCTTCTCCTCAAGCATGCTGTGAGTGGCCATGGCCTTATTTTTCATCCACACAGGAACACACAGGAAATACAGGGCCAGGCTGCCGTCCTTCATGTCAGAATGGCTTCTAAACTCTTTTCTGGCCCCAAATTAAAAAAAAAAAATCGAGGAAGGTGTTCATTAGCTTTCTGGGTTTCTGATCCTCACACCTGGACCATTTCTTTGTCGTGGAAGATACAAGAGAGCCAGGTAGATTATGAGCTAGAGCGCCCTGCTGAGTTAGCACTGTCGAAGATGGCTTTGCAAGGTTGTGGGAACTGAAGGAGGCCGCGCTCGCAGTGCCTTCCATGGACTCTTCCTAAGTGAATGTTCGAGTTCCGGTTCCTGGGTCCTGAGAACTGGAACTCTTTTTTGGAAATAAAGACTTTGTAGATGCGAGCTTAAGATTGCATCATATTGGATTAAGTTGGGTCCTTAAGGATGGTCCTAGATGACTGATGTCCCTAAGAGAAGAGGGACATTTGGACACAGACACAGATGTACACGGGAAGAACATGGTCATCACCCTGTGAAGCTAGGAGCCAGGAAGGGAACAGCTTGTTTCAGAGTTTCTAGAAGACACCAAACACACTGACATAGCAAGTTTGAATAATGGTCTCTGAAATGTTGAGTGTAAACTTTTATAATTTCATTTATTTTTAAATGTTTTAAGTTTTTGTCTTTTATTTTTAAGTGTGTGTGTGTGTGTGTGTGTGTGTGTGTGCTCTGTAAGTTTAATACCTGTATACCTGTGCATAGCTCATCAGACCCCCTGGAGCAGGAGTTCCAGGTAATCGTGACCAGCCAGATATAGATCCCCTGCACGAGCAGTCCGTGCTCTTACCCGCCGAGGAAGCATCTATCTCTACCTTCTGACATTTTTAAGCTCTTCGGCTTTTATGTACTATGTTGTTTCTCTTCAATGCTGGATATAGAACTCAGGGATTTGAATTTTGGGCACTACATCCTCAGCTCTGCCTTATGTTTTTAAAGGAAACTTATCAACGGGGTGCACCATCTTCCGTGCTCTGCCAAAGGCATGAGAAAACCAAATTCTTTGCCCTTTGGTGCACACTAATAGATGACTCTCCATTTTTTTTTTTCAGTTAGCATGCCTAGTTTATACATAAGCCCTCATCAGAAAGGCTTTTAGAATCCAGAGTTCTGCCAATATTCACATTGCAAATGTGTTGCTGTTCTCTGCTTCTAAGATGGCTCTCTGCATGGGCTGGAGAGGTGGCCTATTGCTTAGGAATGCTGGCTGCTCTTCCAGAAATCCAGGGTATGGTTATGTACACTCACTGTAGGTGCCTCATATAAGAGCACTGATTTGCTCACAAGGTAGAAGCCTTCATGACATAATTACTTTCCCAGAGGCCCCATTGCTTAGTCCCTCGTTCTGGGGTTGAAGTTCTTAGCTTTGGGTGTTGGCTGTGTATGCACATTCAAGCTATACTAATAACATTTATTTACCAGCTCATCTTGCCTAGGAGCTATTGGCTCACACCAAGGGTGAGGTCATGGCCAACTCATGCCTTCCAGTGTTAGGCTATGAGTCTAATGAGGAAAACGATCATTTCTAACACTCATCTGGCACTGGGTAGCAATTATTCTCTCTAGGGTTGGCCTCAGCAGAAACCCATCCAAGAATCCCAGTTAAAACAGCAGGCGTCTTGGAAAACTATGTGTGTGGGATGGGTAGCTAGATGGGACATGTGCCCTATCAAATAAATGCCAGATTTAATTCCAGTTCTCTTCCATTTTCTTCTCAGTTTGGTACTAAAGCGTGATCACGTGCTCAAAGGCAGGGATCGACTGACTCTGTCTGGGACACTTCTGCATGTCTCTGGAGTCTCCTTGGAGGGAGTCAAAATTGTGTGAGGGAGCCTTGCTGTCTCGTCCTCACTTTCTCTATTGGCTGGGGACTGTCTCCTGAGCCCCTGGTTAGTGTCTGCGACTCACTGCCATCCTCTGCTAAGGACAGACTGGATGAAGAGGTCTAACACCAACAAGGCAGAAAGGGCCTGACTTCGGATCACTCAAGATGACTGTTCTCAGCTTCAGCAATCAATTCCAATTTAAACAACACGGTGGAAACTGGCTGCGTAGATACCCTGGGACTACGTAATGTTTTTTTTCTTTAACTTTTCTTTAAAAAATATTTGTTTCCTTTTGCACATATTTGTGTAAGATTGAGTGTAAGTATGTAGGTCAGAGGACAGCCCTGAGTGTTGATCTTCACATTCCGGGAATCACAACCTAGGCTTTTTGGGGTTTGTATGGAAAATGTGTACTCACCTGGTCATCTACACAGCTCATCCTCTGTTTGGAAACAGGATCTCATGTATTCTAGGCTTCCCTTCATCTGTCTTTCTGCCTCCCAAGTGCTAAGATCGCGGGCATGAGCTGAAACGCTCAACTCTCTACCCAGTTTAAAGCAAAAATAAACCTGGTGTATTTGAACAGAAGAGAATGTATTAGAAATTCAGAGACATGTTAGGAAGGTCGAGGAAACAGAAATTAAGAGCGACTAGGTGGGAGGGGGAGCCAAGTCAATCCTTTACAGAATGAGGTGGGGCGAGAGTAGACGAGCTTGTCTTGAACAGCCCGCCCCCTCTCCAGAGCCCTTGCTGTCCTAGTCATGGAGGGCACCTGCCTCTGTTCAACAGGTGCCCAGCTTCCTCAGCCCTTAGCAGAGGAATGCGGCTTACAGCTCCCCAGTGCTTATACATGCAACATTGGTGCGTTCTCTGGAGAACTGCCTACTTGAGTCCTTTGCTCATTTTGAAATGCGGTCTGTTTATGTCTTTGGTATTCTGCTGTTATAAGAGTTCTCGTTTTCGTTTGTCTTACAATTTCTCATCCTTTTGTTGTCGATGTTATTTCTTTCTCTACCTCTGTCTAATCTGCCAGTAATTCTACCTCCCACACATCTGTTGAAAGTGTCCCAAATGCTATGCTCGTTACCAGGCAACGCTCATCTCTCCTTTATCCATTTGGCTGCTAGCTCTTATTGCCTGATGTCTCCTTTTTGAATTCATTCTTCATCTCCAAGTGGGATGTCAAAAGTCTGTCTAATCCCTCTGTGGTCACTGTCCCGTCCAAAATCATTCCGTTGATCCCCAGTCCCCAAATTCCCTTTAAATTCCCTTCCATAGTGTCAAACTCCCTCTGCAATTCACTTCCTACCTTTGCATCCCCTCCCTTCAACCTCGTTTCTTGCATTCTCTCCTTTTAAACTGTACAGACAAACACGTGTCCATTTGTCTATCTGTTTCTCTCCATGCGTTTGTAGAGAAAGCTATTGCATTGCTTGGTAAGAAACTGCTACTGGATCTCTCTTGCCCATGCAGGGCGTTGCCTCTACCTGGGATATTCCTATCTTCCACTTGTTCTCATCATCACCATCTAAAGGATATGATATCCATGCTGGTGGGGGGGCGGTCCTCAGGGGCTCTGAGCATAGCACTCACCTCAGATTGCCAGTGGCTCCCTCCAGCCCCAGTCCCCATCCACACACGGAGGAGGATGAGGGTTCTTTGTTTTTCTCTCTTCTCGTAGATTCTTTTGTCTTTTGTAGAACATCACTATTTTGTGAAAGCTTCTTTTTCTTTCTTTTTTTTATTCTCAATCTATAATGATGGGGCCATGGAACCTGTGGCACGTATTATGAATAAAGCGTCCATGGATATCTGTGAGCCTGTTGTGTGTGCTGTGAATAAAGCTTCCATAGATATTTGTGAATGAGTCTTTTTTTATGGGCATGTTTTCATTTCCCCTGGGAACCTATCTAGGAGCAGTGTTTCTGGAGTCTATGTTTCACTTAAAAAATTATGCTCTATTTACAGGATATCTTGATTATGGTTTTCCTTCCCTCTGCTCTTCCCAGTTCCTCGCCTCCTCTCTGGATCCACTCCCTTTCCGTCTCTCATTAGAAAAGAACAGGCTTCTAAGAGGTAACAACTAAACATTACAAAATGAAATACAGTAAGGCAAAGCAAAGTCTAACATGTTGAAATTGGACATGACAACCCAACAGGAGGAGAAGAGTCCCAAGAGCAGGCACAAGAGTCACAGACTCACTCATTCTCACAGCTACGAATCCTGTAAAAATACTAAGCTGAAGCTATAATATGTGTGCGGAGGACCTGGTGCAGACCCGAGTCCTCATGGCCTGTGCTTGCTGCTCCAGTCTCTGTGAGCTCAGATGTGTCTGGCTTGGTTAATTTGGGGGACTTGTTCTCCTGGTGTCCTCCATCCCCTCTGGCTCTTGCAATCTTTCTGCCTCCTCTTATGAGGAATTTCCTGAGCTCTGAGGGGGAGGTATTTGATGGAGATCTCACATTTAGACTTTCTCTCTAATAATATCTGGTTCTGGGTCTCTGCACCTGTTCCCATCAGCTGCTGGAGGAAGCCTCTCTGCTGGTGACTGGATAAAGCACTGATCCTGTGACTGACTATATCAGAATATCATTAGGAGTCATCTTATTAATACTTATATTTTAGTTGAGTAGTGTTTAGTTTTGCCCTAGGAATAGAGGCAATCTAGTTTTTGATTCTTGGTTCTCCAAGTAGTGTCAGGTATGAGTTCCTTCTCATTGAATGGACCTTAAGTCAAGTCAGACATTGGTTGGTCACTCCCACAAGTTGTGCGCCACCATTGCCCTGGCATATTTTCCAGGCAGGACAGATTATAGGTCAAAGGTTTTGTGGCTGGGTTGGTGTCCATGCTTCTCTTTGGTACCCTGCAGAGAATCTTCCCACACCAAAGGGACTAGAACATAGGGATGAAGACTGAATGTGGGCACCCACTTGACTTCTCCAGGCTCAATGAGTTCTGTGGCCTTTCTCCTTGGCGATGGGGCCCTGTGGTCAGTCTGCAGAAAACAACCCTTTGTTTTAGCAACAGCCTGGTTGTTTGGGGAATATCTGTAGGACTCCCTCAGCCAACAACTCAACTGAATGCAACACAGTCCTGCCGCCAGAAGTCATGTCTTTCAACAAGAGATGGCAAGTGGAGACTCCACATTCCCTACCACTAGGGGTCCTCATTAGGATCACCTTCCTACGTTCCATGAAGTTTCCACTGCACTGGGTTTCCATGACACTCCCCAAATGTCCCCCAAACCACCCTCACTCTCTACCTCAACCCCGTCTCACCAACCTGATCCACCCCACCCTGCCCTCATCCCCACTTACCCCCAGTCCATTCATAAAGTCTGCTTCTCCCTAGATCCCTCTTCTTTACCTGCCTTCTCTGAGACTATGGATTATAGCTTGGTTATTACTTACTCAACAGCCAATATCTATTTATAAGTGAATAATACCATATTTATCATTCTGAGTTTGGGTTGCCTCACTCAGGATGATTTTTTCGTAGTTCCATCCATTTGCTTGAAAATTTTATGATTTTTTTTTGACAGCTGAGTAATACTCCATTGTGTAAAGGTGCCTTATTTTCTCTATCCATCTGTTGAGGGCTTTCATAATAAATCTTTTAACAAGGTTTGACTTCTTAACTTTTTCAAAAAATAATTATTGCTTTTTGTGTCCTATGTAAGAAGCTGCCACCTGCCACCTGACCATAAATTAAAAGGCATTCTTTTGTGCTTTTTTAATTAGGCATTCTTTAGTTCTTTTAAGGTTTTAATATTAATTTTATGATCTATTTAAAATTATTTCTGTGTATAGCGTGAGATCAAGTTTCAAATTTATCACTAGTCCTCAGTCAGTCATTCTTTCTTCTCTAATGCACTGTTGACAGGTACTTGTTATTGATATTTTTTATTCTTTCCCCTTCGCATCTTCATTTGGACTGTAAGTTTTTGTGAGCAGAGGCCACCCATTCTGTATCAAGAAGCAGAATGCATAGACCTAATGAATGAGGCTGAATCCAGAATCCATTATACTTCAGCTGCTATGTGAACTTGGGAAAATCATAATAATGTCTCTTAATCTGTTTGGGAGGCACTTACTGTGTACTGTGTGCCTGACATGGAGCTAGGTAGTAAAGCCATAAAGATAAGTGTGACTCAGACAGGACTTGAGAGATCCCATACATGTGTACATGGGGATTCCAAAAGGTGCAGTGATTGCACATTGTCCTAAATGCTGCGACAGATTCTTGAATATCTGGCACTGGAGTCAGTGAGGGAAGAGTGATGAAAGTATGCCTTGAATTTCAGTGGATGAGTAAGGGAAGGTAGGAGAGCTGGGATTTCTCCTGGGGAGGGACCATAGAGAAAACTGTATTCTGAAACTCTGCTTATCTGAAATGACGTTTAACTGGGAGTCATGCCCCTGTGCTTGCTCACTCTGGCAGTCCAAAGGCTGCTCTACTCAGAGCAGTACTCAGGGATGCAGCACAAGTGAGGCAAAGTCAACTTTAGGCAGTGTATCTATCGCTGGAGGGAGGGAGGGAGGGAGGCAGGGAGGGAGGGAGGGAGGAGGGAGAGAACCTTCAGGGACGGTGGTCGATAATGCAGTACAGGCAGATTTTCATCTCTGGTGTCTCTGGGAAGTACCCTCTTTAGGACAGAGGGCATTTCCTGCTGGGCACCAGTTTTTTGTGTTTAGCAAAGACTTTCTTCACAGTGAGAAATGTTTCTAGAGGGATGCTATTGGATGCGTGGAGGTAGGGGTCCTTCTCTCCGACAGTGGGTACACTTCTAATGAGAGCAGCATGCCCAGCTTGGCTCCAGGGCATGCCATTTAAATGACCCTTCCTCCTCCTCCTTCTTTGTCTTCTAAGGAGCTCTAAAAATCCAGGGGGCCTTGTGTAGGAAAAAATATGAGTACTTATGTGCCCCAAGTTCCTTGAGGGGCGGCTCCCCTCCACTGCCCCCACTCAGGCCCTTGAGAGAGTCGCTGTCATCTCCCTTGCTCCCGGGCCACCCTGAGGAGCTCCCTCCCAGGATCAGCTTCCTGACCTGCTGTGGGAGGGAGACTCCGACACTTCCAGCCTTAGGTGATATGACTGTGTCTAGATGTGCTTAACAAATTGCCTGTTCACTCAATTACATTTTATTTAATCATCTGTAATCATATAAATTATGCCTGATGGTAGTAAATGTTGGTGTCAGCTCCTAATTACAGGTTGATTAATTGGCTGGGGCGATCTGTATTACTATTTATATAAGAATATAGGAGGATGATGATAAATTAGGATGGGTAATCTGAGCCCAGGAACATGGCCCCTGTCCAACTGCACTCCACGTTTGGGGTGGGGTGGGGAAACCACTGCCCTCTTCCCTGCCCTCTTATCACATGCCTCTAGGGTGGTTTGTGGTGTTCTGACTGACTGATTTTGGCAACACCTGAGTCAAGAAATATTTATTATTATGTAGTTAGTGCGTGTGCGTGTGAGAAAATTTCACCACGCAGTGCTTCTCCTTTGGCTGTGGCGGAGATGAATGCTGACAAGCTCATTAAGTTCAGTTGGGCTCATTACAACCTGCTGGGTCCGGGGAGTTTAGGGTTGGATCTGGCATGGAGAGCAGGACTCCCGACAAAGGAGAAGTGGGGAGGGGGGACTTGATGTGTATCTATAAGACAATTCATTAGTCATTTTTGTTGTTTCCTCTAAAATATCTCTGTTATCAAATTCTTTGATAACTTTATACAGTGTATGTTGATCATATTTAACCAAGGTCTATCCATGCCCCCTTTCCACTTTTTTCTTTAAAAAAAAAAAACCTCATTGGGTCTATTATGTAGTGCCATATACTCTGTGTACAGGGCCATCCACTGGAGCATGGCCCATCTACCAGGTCACACCCCTGGAGGAAACTGACTGTCCTTTCAGTTTGGTTCAGAGGTTCATCTCCTCAGCTAGGGGCTCCCTCTTCCCCTCAGTGCTCAGGTCTCTGTCAGGCAGGCTTCAGCTTGCCAGGGTCTTATGCAAAACTGTCACAACTGCTGTGAGTTCATGTGTGAGCTCGGTTTTGGTAACTTCATGTAAACATAGACATACCGAGGAAGAAAGTATCTTAAGTGAGGAACTGTCTCCATCAGGCCGAACCATGAACATGTGTGTGGGGTATTGATTAGGAACTGATATGATATAGAAGGGCTCAGCCCACTGTGGCTGGGCCAGGACTGTATAAGGTAGCAGAGCAAGCCAATAAACAGCGTTTTCCCATTGTCTCTGCTTCTGTTTTGACCTTTAGGTTTCTTTTTGAATTCCTGCCCTGACTTCCCTCAGTGACAGACGATGACATAAAAATGTAAGCCAAATAAGTATGGTGTTAGCCATGGAGTATTTTTGCATTTTATTACAACAATGGAAACCAAACTAGAACAGTTTATATATGCAGAAAAGGTCGTTTCATCTGCTGACTCTTATACTCTTCCTTCTCCTTCTTATGCAATGGTCTCTGGGCTGTGGGTGGAGGAATGTAGCATAGATATTCCATTTAGGGTCAGGCATTCTGAACCTTTATTTCTGCACCTTGGCCAGTTGTGAGTCTCTGTATTAATCGCCATCTAATGCAAACAGAAGCTTCTCTGATGAGGATTGAGAGATTCATTAATCTGTGGGTATAGCAATAAGTCCTTAGGAATTGAATTAACACTTAGTTCTTTTGGCAGAAAAATAGGAGTTGGTATTCCATCAGGTCCTATGACCTGTCTAGCCAAAACATCTTGGGCTCAATAATGGGGCCAGGTATGGGTTCCAATCTCTGGAGCAGGCCTTACATCCCGCCAGAAAGGAGTTGGTTACCCCCAGGACGTTTGTGCCACTATTGCACAGTGGGCATAATATGCCAGACTGTCCATTATTGCAGTTCACAGGGTGCACAGCTAGGTAAGATTGGCGATTATTTTTCCTTGCTTATAGTGTGTATAGCACCTTTCAGCACTATGACAATGAGGCAGTAAGGAAGACACTTCCAGGACCAGCTCCATGTTCTGTGACTCAAGAGTGTGGTGTCTTCAGAAATAGGGTCTTATCATCAAATTCCTGGAGCTTAACCAAGGGTATTGCTGATAGCCTATAGCATGTGGGGTGTCTATGGGACACTGCTGGTCAATAACAACTCCAAAAGATGTAACCCATTCCTGGTCCTAGACTTTTAATTTTTTATTCTATAGTGTCTAGTAGGGGAATTGTTGCTCTGTTATGGAGTAACTCCATGTAAAATATTTTTATATGTGTATAAGTACATGTTTCAGAAAACTATAGTAGTAGACTTGTTCAAAAGATTTTTAATGCTATTCTTCTCCTATTGTCTCCTGTGCCCTGCCCCCACCTCATCTGACACTTCTTTCTCTATTCTTCCCTCCATTGTTACTCTTTTTAAAAAAAATTCTATATTCTTTGTTTATATTCCAAATGATTTTCCCTTTCCTGTTTCCCCCCTCTCCATAAGTCCCATAAGCCCTCTTCCCTCTGCCCATTCCCCAATCAACCCCCTCCCACTTCTTTGTCCTGGTAATCCCCTACAATGCTGCATCAAGCCTTTCCAGGACCAGGGCCCTCTCCTTCCTTCTTCTTGGGAATGATTTGATATGTGAGTTGTGTCTTGGGTATTCAGAGCTTCTGGACTAATATCCACTTATCAGTGACTGCATTGCATGTGTGTTCTTTTGTGAACGAGCTACCTTACTTAGGATGATATTAGAGAAACCTATTAAAAATGGGGTACAGAGATAAACAAAGAATTTTCACCTGAAGAACTTCGAATGGCTGAGAAGCACCTTAAAAAATGTTCAGCATCATTAGTCATTAGGGAAATGCAAATCAAAACAACCCTGAGATTTCACCTCACACCAGTCAGAATGGCTAAGATTAAAAACTTAGGTGAAACCGGGCGTGGTGGCACACGCCTGTAATCCCAGCACTTGGGAGGCAGAGGCAGGCGGATTTCTGAGTTCAAGGCCAGCCTGGTCTACAGAGTGAGTTCCAGGACAGCCAGGGCTACACAGAGAAACCCTGTCTTGAAAAAACAAAACAAAACAAACAAACAAACAAACAAAACCCCCAAAAACCAAAAAACCAAAACAACAACAACAACAACAACAACAACAACAAAAACAACTCAGGAGACAGCAGGTATTGGCGAGGATGTGGAGAAAGAGGAACACTCCTCTACTGCTGGTGGGGATGCAAGTTGGGACAACCACTCTGGAAATCAGTCTGGCTGTTCCTCAGAAAACTGGGCATGACACTTCTGGAGGACCCTGCTATACAACTCCTGGGCATATACCAAGAGGATTTCCCGGCATGCAATAAGGACACATGCTCCAATATGTTCATAGCAGCCTTACTTATAATAGCCAGAAGCTGGAAAGAACCCAGATGTCCCTCAGAGGAGGAATGGATATAGAAAATGTGGTATATTTACACAATGGAATACTACTCAGCAATTAAAAACAATGAATTAATGAAATTCTTAGGCAAATGGTTGGAACTGGAAAATATCGTTATTACTCTTTATTTCTCTGCATTCTGTTGTCCCTTCCTTTAAGGCCACCCCACCCCTGGTGGCCTCTTAAATCTTTCCTGACTTCTATGGGCATTCCAAATGAAATGCTCTTTTTAAAGATTCAAAGCTAATGTACACATGTGAGAGAAAAACGTGTCTTTCTGAGTCTGATTTACTTTATTCCACTATTTACAATGATATATCAGTATTTACAGATATTCCATATCATTAAATAAGAAATTCACTGGTGGACATCTATATTATTTTCATTTCCTGGATATTGCAAGTATACCAGCAATAAACTGGACAAGCAGTTATCTGCAGTAGGATATAGAGTCCTTTGGGTATGTTCCCCAGAGTTATATAGCTTGATCATGTGGTAGATTGATATCTAATTTTCCAAGAAACCTCCACAGTAATTTTCATAGTGGTCATAGCTATTTACATTGCCAACGGCAGTGAGTTCAGCTCCTCTTTCCCCACATTCAAGCCAGCATTTTATCATCATTTTTTTCTGACTGGTATAAAGTAAAAATCTCAAAGTGTTTTTTATTTGCATTCTTTTGATGGCAAAGGATACTGAACACTTAGAAAATATTTCTCAGCCATTTGCATTTTCTTTTGAGAATTGTTTATTTAGTTCCATGACCCACTTAAAATTATTTATTGTATTTTATGTGTATAAGTATTTCGCCTGCTTGTATGTATGTATGTATGTATCTATGTATGTATATATATGTGTGTATGTATGTATATGTGTGTATGCATGTTTGTGTATATATGTATATGCGTGTATGTATGCATATGTGTATGGGTATATGTGTAAGTGTGTATGTATGTATGTATCTATGTTTATGTATGTATGTGTGTGTGTATGTATGTGTGTATACCTTATATTTACTTGGAACATAATAGGTTAGAAGAGAGTGTCTGATCACATGAAACTGGAGTTACAGGCAGTTGTGAGCCATCATGTGTGTGGTAGGAACTGAATTGCAATAATCTGTAATAGCAACAAGTGCTCTTAAACATGGAACCAGCCATCTCTCCAGTTCCTCCATGTCCTGTTTCTTAATTGGCTTGTTTGTTTTTTTGGTGTGTAGATGTTTAGTTCTTTGTTTAGTCTAGATATTACTACTTGTCAGTCGTATAGTGGTAAAGATTTTCCCCATTCTGTAGGCTGCCTCTTCATTCAAATAATGATGTCTTTAGCTTTGTGAGATCCCATTTATCTATTGTTCATTTTAATACCTGGACCACCAGGGTCCTGACCAGAAGTCCTTTCCTGTGTGTTTAAGTTTAAGCATATTCCTGACGTTATCCTCCATCAGATTCAGGGTATCAGATCTCATGTTGAGGTCCTTGATCCATTTGGAGTTTTGTATAGGGTGAGAGACAAGGATCTCGTTTCATTATTATGTAGCTGTCCAGTTTGAACAGTTTGTTGAAGATGCTGTGTTTTCTCCAATGTGTATTGTTGACTTCCTTGTGAAAGGTCAGATAGATTATCATAGGAGTGTAGGCGTTTATGTAGGTCCTCAGTTCTATTCCACTGATCAAACTGTCTATTTTACACCCGTACCATGCTGTTTTTGTTGATGTAGCTCTGTAGTATAGCTTGACATAGAGGACGGTTATACCACTAGTGGGTTTTTTTTCCCCCGGAAAAAATTTTTGCTACCCTGGATCTTCTGTATTTCTATATGAAAAATAAGATCTCACCCCCCTCCCCAATTTCTGTGAAGCATTGCACTGGATGGAGACTGCCATAATCTATAGGTTGCTTTTGGCAAGGGAGCTATTTTCATAACATTACTCCTATAAGTTCATGAGCATGGAAAATCTTTTCATCTCCTTGTATTTTCTTCAGTTTCTTTCTTTGCCGTCTTAAAGCTGTCCTCACACAAGTTGTTCACTTATTTTGTTACTATTTTTGTGATATTTCATTTTTGAGGCCATTGTGAAAGGGATTGTTTCTCTGATTTCTTTCTTGGTACATGTGTCATTGGGATATGGAAGGCTACTGGGTGTTTTTGTCTTACCTTTGCATCCTGCTACTTGTCCAAATGTATTGCTCACCTGTAGGAATTTTCTAGTGGTTTCTGTCCTTGAAGACTCAAGGACATGTAATGGATTACATTTATTGATTTATGTATGTTGAACCATCCCTGAAAATCTGGAATGAAGGCAACTTGACCATGGTGGAAGATCTTTTTGATGCGTTCTTAATTTTTCTTTGGAAGTATTTTATTGAGAAATTTTGCATCTATGTTCAGAAGCAATACTGATCTATCACTTTCTCTTTTTGTTCAGTCTTTGTCTGGTTTTGGTATCAGGGAAATACTGATTTCATAAAAGAAGTGTTTCTTTTCTATTTTATATAATAATTTGAGGACAATCTGTGTTCTTTTAAGGTCTGGTAGAATTTTCTGCTTCTATAACATTGGATGTTATGATCTATTTAAGTTATTTACCATCTATTGGTGAGAGTGGAATATTGAAGCCATTGTGCTTGTAGTTATTCTATCATCTTAGATCAAATAATATTTCTTTTCTGAAATTGGCTGCCCTTATGTTTGGTGCATAAATGTATAGGACTGTAGTATCCTCCTGGTGAACTTTTTTCTTTAATGGATATAAAGTGCCCTTCATTATCTCTTCTGACTAGTTCATCTTGAAGTCAGTTTATCAGATTAATACAGATAAACCTTGTTTTCTGTTCCACTTGCTTGGAGTTTCATCCTTTTATCCTATCGTGGTGTCTGTTGTTGATTGTGAGGTGTGTTTCTTGGAGGCAATAAAAAGATATTGTTTTCTAGTACTTTCTTAATCTGTCTATTAATTGGGGGAATTGAGACCATTGATATTAATTTATTATTGAACAATAATAAAGTCATTTTGTTTTTGTGGTCTTTTCTTATGATTCTTTTTGATTAGATGTTATAAAATTGTTAATAATATATGCCAATTTGGGGTGTGTTTAACTTTTTCAGATTTAACTTTCCCTTCAAAAATCTTTGTGTACTGGCTGGTTTTGTGTGTCAACTTGACACAGGCTGGAGTTATCACAGAGAAAGGAGCTTCAGTTAGGGAATTACCTCCATGAGATCCAGATGTGGGGCATTTTCTCAATTAGTGATCAAGGGGAGAGAGCCCCTTGGGGGTGGTACCATCTCTGGGCTGGTAGTCTTAAGTTCTATAAGAAAGCAAGCTGAGCAAGCCAGGGGAAGTAAGCCAGTAAGAATCATCCCTCTATGGCCTCTACATCAGCTCCTGCTTCCTGACCTGCTTGAGTTCCAGCCCTGACTTCCTTTAGTGATGAACAGCACTGTGGGAATGTAAGCTAAATAAACCCTTTCCTCCCCAACTTGCTTTTTGGTCATGATGGTTTGTCCAGGAATAGGTTAAGACAAATTGGTACCAGGAATGGGATATTCCTGTGACAACCTGACCATATTTTGGGGAGGACTGTGGAAGGACTTTGGAACTTTGGACTAGAAGATGCATTCAGTGTTAAGAGCTCTGTGGGATGTTGTATAGGAGCTTGGAAGACAGTGCAGAGAACAGTGCAGAAGATGGAGGCCTGGCTTGTGAAATTTCAGAGGGAAGATTAAAGACTCTAATCAGGGCATTGCTATTTTGATTGTGAAGATTCTGTGGTTTTGGTTAGCTGTGGCTGAAGTATCAGCTGTAATTAACAAGACACCAGGACTAATAAAGTGAAAACTTTGCATTACTGAGACTATTGATGCTGGTTAGCTAGAGCTAAGATATTAGTGATGATTATGAAGACTGAGGTGAAATCTTCTGGGAAGTGTTTTCTAAGAGCACACAGGCTGTGTTCCAGAGATAGCCAAGGTTGTACCTTGTGCTATGGCTGGGCTTGGTAATGTGTAAGAGTCACCCAGGTGGTACTGGTTTTGAAGGCATAAAAGGGTCATGAAGAGCAGCTGAGGCTTGGCACTGTGAGAGGCCACAGAAGTACATTGGTAAAGGCGCAGCCTCAGTTGCAATTGATGGCCCATGACTGAAAGGGTCACGCAAAGGAGTTGAGGCTTGGCACCATGAAGGGAGCCTATAAGAGTCTTTTGGTAAAGCCTAGTTACATCAGAAGACAGCAATGTTTTGGAGATGCCAGTACCACTCAATGACCACTAAGAACAGCAGCATCAGTGGAGTACAAGCAGCTGGATAAGTGGATATTAGCCCAGAAGCTTGGAATACCCAAGATACAATTCACAGACCAAACAAAGCTCAAGAAGAAGGAAGAACAAAGTATGTATACTTTGGTCCTTCTTAGAAGGGGGAAACAAAATACCCATGGGAGGAGATATAAAGTGTGGAGAAGAGACTGAAGGAAAGACCATCCAGAGATTGCCCTACCTGGGTATCCATCCCATATACAGTCACCAAATCCAGACACTATTGTGGATGCCAACAAAAGCTTGCTGACAGGAATCTAATATAACTGTCTCCTGAGAGTCTCTGCCAGTACCTGACAAATACAGAGGTGAGTGCTCTCAGCCAACCATTGGACTGAGCACAAGTTCTCCAAAGTAGGAGCTAGAGAAAGGACCCAAGGAGCTGAAGGAGCTTGAAGCCCCATAGGAGGAACAACGATATGAACCAACCAGAGGTTCTAGGGATTAAACTATCAATCAAAGAGTACACATGAAGGGATCCATGGCTCCAGGTACATATGTAGCAGAGGATGATCTTGTTGGACACCAAAGGGAGGGGAGGCCCTTGGTGCTGAGAAGGCTCGATGCCCCAGTATAGGGGAATGCCAGGACAGGGAAGCAGGAATGGATGGGTTGGTGAGCAGGGGGAGGGGGGATGGGATAGGGCTATTTTGGAGGAGAAACCAGGAAAGGGGATAACATTTGAAATGTAGAGAAAAAATATCTAATAAAAAAAGTTTAAGGAAAAAAAAGACAAAGGGCAGGGTTGGAGAACTGATCCAAGCTCTTGGAAGAGCCTAGAAGATAGTGAGTTGGATCCCAGACATTGGATGGTTGGAGTTTGATTATGCTTTTGATTGTGATTGTGCCCTGATATCTTTCCTTCTTGAAAGAAGGTATTTTAGTGGAGCCTGCAGTTAAAAGACTTTGAACATTTAAAAGAGTTTGAATTTTAAGAGATACTGGGTATTTTAAAGGGATTGAACTTTTAATGTGTAAAGACTGAGGGACTTTTAATGTTATTTAGGTCTTGGGGATGAATAAGAAAGGGTTGAGGCTTAATAGTGATGTGTTTGTGTGCCAAGTTGACAAGGGGTCAGTTGTACTGGCTGGTTTTGTGTGTCAACTTGATACAGGCTGGAGTTATCACAGTCAGAGGAGCTCCAGTTGGGGAAATGCCTCCATGAGATCCAGCTGTGGGACATTTTCTCAATTAGTGATCAAGTGGGGAGCGCCCATTGTGGGTAGTGCATCCCTGGGCTGGTAGTCCTGGGTTCTATAAGAAAGCAAGCTGAGCAATCCAGGGGAAGCAAGACAGCAAGAAACATTCCTCCATGACCTCTGTATCAGCTCCTGCTTCCTGCCCTGTGTGAGTTCCAGTCCTGACTTCCTTTGGTGATGAACAGCAATGTGGAAGTGTAAGCTGAATAAAATCTTTCCTCCCCAACTTGCTTCTTGGTCATGATGTTCTTTCCAGGAACAGACTAAGACACCTTGTAAATCTGGTTTAGTGATTATAAATTACTTAACTCTGTTTTTATTGTGGAAGTCTGTTTTTCTCTAATCCTAACTGCCAGTTTTGATAGGCATTGTAGTCTAGGGTGACACTAAAGACCTTTCATGATTTGTAGAATAGTGTTTCAATCCTTTCTGACTTTGCAAGTCTCAACTGAATGTTATATTCATGAGTTTTAATAGATTTAACATTTCCTTTGACTGAGCTATCCAATTCCTCTACCCTGTCTTCAATATCCAATATTCTCTCTTCCACCTAGTTCAGGCTATTAGTGAGTCCTTCCTTTGAGCATTTTATTTGACTTCCTGAATTTTTCATGTTGAGTTTTATTTGTTTGGCTTTTCCTCAAATATTCTATTTCTTTATTAAATTTTATTTTCATATTTTAGATAATTTTCATAATTTAATTCAACTGTTTGTGTCATCATTTCAGAATTTATTCACATACTCTTTCAGTTTCTCAGACATACTATAGCTATTTTGAAATTATTGTCTTGGTTGTTGTATGAGTCAATGTTCTCTAAAGGAACATCATATATATGTATATGTATATGTGTATATATATACATACATATATATATATATATATGATTTATTAGGGACTTACTAGAGTGGCATACAGGCTGTGGTCTGAGTAGTCTAAGAATGACTGTATCCCAAGGGAAAGGCTAAGAACTGGGCAACTGTCTAGTCTGAGAGTCTGGATGTCTCAGCGGTCTCAGTTCAATGTTGGAGTCCCAGTGCTGTTGTCTTCAGTCTATGCTAGAATCCCATGGTAGTGAGTTATCATACAAATGAAGCAACCCCTCAGCAACAGCAGAGATGAATTTGCTGGTGACAGGGAGGGAAAGTAGAAAAAAAGAAAAAAATCCTTTTTGTGGTTCACAGTTAGGATGGGTCTTCTGAATTTGAATGATTCAATTGAGAAGGTCCCTGAAAGCATCCCCAGCAGCTTGGGTTTTAGTAGATTCAGATGTAATCAAGTTGACAAACCAATAGATACCATCTCACATGGAATCCAAGTTGCTTTTCCAGGGATCATTACTATGGGAGTACTATTTTTTGGAGATGTGTTACACTGGTTATTTGTGTTTTTGTGATGGGACCTAGGCATCTGGAGTTAGGCAGTTGTTGAGTGTTTTGATGCAGATATCTGGTCATACTTTTGTTGCACAGGTGTTTAGATTTCTGTTTACAATTACCTCACCTTATTAGATTGTAGATCAACTGAATGGAACTTAGAGTTTAGTCTTGGGAACAATTTGACATTGATGTGTGAATGGGGTAACAGAAGTGGTCTTGACTCAGCTAGGGCCAAGGATAACTTTTGAGCGCAGGAGCTTAGAAGAGTTATAAGATTTTCAAAGCCAATCCTCAGGAGGAGGGATGTGCAGGACAAGTCCTCAGGTATAGGGATATGTGGAGTTGGCCACAGAAATCTGGCATTCCTACTTGGAGAGAGAGGAAGTGTGTGTGTGTGTGTGTGTTGCATGTTTTTCAGACATACAGTGTGTGAGAGCGGAGTTCTTGTTATTATTCCCTTTGAGGACAGAATGTTGAGTGGCCCAGAATGGACTTTATCCTCTTTCCCTTTTATTAACATTAGGTCTTGGGGGATAATATCACTTGCTTTGGGTGTGCTAATTCTTATGCACTCACTTCCAATATTCTTGGTCCTCATCCCATTTTTAGACTGGGCTAACAATGAGTATGAGGCCACATGGGGTATGTGGGGAGTCAGGCAGAGATTGGGAGAGGCCAAGAATAGATTCTCATATCAGGGATGTTTTCTGAGACTTCATGTCACTTTTTTTTTTTTTTTTTGTCTTCCAAGAAGTGATGAGCAAAGGGAGAAAGACAGGTGTATCTTTGCTCTGGAGCACAGGATCCCAGGTGCTCATTGTTGGAGAAATCTATGTGCTGACCTTTCTCCGTCACATGCTGGTCACATTAGATGCACTGCACTACTGTCATTGCAGTTGTGGGGTGAGCCTCCTTTCTTGGGGGTTTGATAGAGGTGCTGCATTATATAGCATCAAGACACAGAACAAAGCCTCCACTCTATGTGCCTGAGCTTATCCAGCTCCTCTTAATTGGTCATCAGGGACAAATGGCTTGGCTTTATAGGGCTTCAATTTTCTTCTTTGTGAAGTGGGAAAATGATATGCCTACCATTATAGGGCATTGCTAGGATTTCATGAGTTAATGAATATATAAATGGTGAGGAAGTATTGGGTGAGTATTAAGTCACATCAAGAAATGCCAACCATCTTCATTGTCCATTCATTTGATCTCAGAACAGCCTAAAGAGCTACCCAGATGGATTACTTAACTCCTCTAATGACCGAGGCAACTGAGTCCCCAGATAGTGAGCACTTGGCTTCAGGACAACATTTTACTTGACAGAAGGGCATAGGAACCTGTGCCCTGTGAATTTTAGTGGAAGGCAGGTAAGCAGGCAGGCAGGCAAGATCCCTCCCTGCACATGGGACAGAGAGGACATTCCGTGCCCTTCATCACTCTGCCTAGCCTTGCCCTTGGGACTTCCTGTTCAGTGTCTTCCTCAGACACTCCCTGCCTCAGTTTTTGAGTCAAGGTCTTCCACTGAGTCTAGAACTAGCGCTAGGGATCTCTTGCTGTCCAGTGCTAGGGTTATAGACACTACAATGCCAGTCAATGTAGATGCTGGAAATTGGAACTCAGGTGTTCATGCTTGATTGTGATCCATCTTCCCAGCCCCCAGACGTCACTATTTATTTCCCTTAATTTCTAATCTACTCTTCCCCCATATTGGTAGGTTGATCCACCTCTTTCCCCCGATAACACCCATGAGTACAATTCAGGTGCCAAACAGACTCCTCTGATCTCTCTTGTAAGTTAATTCTTTGACTGTTTCAAGGTCTCTTTGTGGGTCTCCACTGAGACTTCTCACTTTTGGTATGACTGAGAGTACCACACCATTTAGGACCAGGGAATCTGATACATGAAGCTTGGAGTTTTTAATCAGTAGAAACCTTTGGGTGTAAGTAACTGCAAGTAGACTAAAGGGAATGTGTTAAAGCTAACACTCAAAGGGTTCATTAGCTCCTGGGTCAAGGCTTTCAGAGGTGGGACAGTAGATAGTTGTGTAGTAGATAGATGAACAGCTCAATAGCATTCCTGTCTCTACAGTTTGTTGAACATCTCTATCCCACTAGGTTCCCCAGGGCCACAGACAATGTCTGTCCCTCTGGACACTATGCACAGATTGAGTGACTGCCAGTGAATGGGTGTTTCTTTTCACTTATCTTTAAATTAGCCTAAGTTGCCCGTCTGATGATGTTTCAAGTCTCACTGGGGAGGACTGAGTCACATGTCCACCCTAGTCATTGTCCAAAGGGCTGAGAAAGCTGTGACCGTCTGAGACCTATCCCCTGAGATATCTCCGGCACAAAGAATCAAGTATCTCAGGCAAACCAGAAGGAAGGAGGCGTACCCTGTGAGGATGGTGTGACAATGAACTCTTCAGGGCATACCCTGTGAGGATGGTGTGACAATGAACTCTCCAGGGCCTGGGTAGTAACAATGAAGCAGGCCAAGCCACAGGATCTCAGTGGGACACTAATACTCTTTTTTTTTTTTTCTACATGAGGTTCCTTGTATGATCTGAAGCCCTCAGGAAAAAGAGGAATAGGGGCTACACAAGGGGAGGAGGTTTCTCTTTTTTTTTTTTTCCTGGAGGGTGGACATAAAGAAGCACATAGCTCTGTTGCCACTGGCAACCATCTTGTAAACAGGAGGGAGCATGTGGTAAATGGAATCTGACATCGGGCAAGACTGAGCTGAGCGAAGAGAAGACACCGGAGCTCCTGTGACATCATCGCCGTTCCAGACCAGGAACGGCTACCTCTGGCCATGGTGAGTCAGGCACAAACTCCCCTGACTCCAGCCTGCTGACCGTGTCCTTCTGACTCCCCTGACCTCAGCCCACTGAGAGGGTCTTACTGAAACAGGCATCCAGTGTTGTGTTCTTTTACAAAGGAAGAAAGAGTAAGAATGAGTGAGCTGCCTTGGGTCCTCTATCCAGCTGAGTGATGGATGAAACCAACACCAACCTTCTGAGCCTGGCTTCACCTCCCATACCTCCCTTCCATAGACGCCCCCCTTCCGCCCAGTTCCCGCCTACCATCAGGGACCGTTTGCCAGTGATCCAAAGCTACCGAGAGTAGATCTGGGGAGTCTGGGAAGAAGGTGAAAGGTTTCCTATCTAGTAGGGTCTGCTGGGGAAACCTAATTCCTTGACTTGGGGCTGGCTGCCATCTGGACAGAGATATTATTACTCTGTCTTTTCTTTGTTTGGCTTCATAGTGGGAACAATGGATTACAGTGAATTGTGCAGTAACTGATGCTTTCTACTTCCTTGGGGGAAACTTAAAAAAAATGACAAGGGATCTGCTGAGAGAGAGAGAGAGAGAGAGAGAGAGAGAGAGAGAGAGAGAGAGAGAGAGAGGGATGGAGAAGAGGAATACACCAGAGAGCCGAGGCCACAGGCACCTCTGAGGTTGATCATAGGGGAAGATGGGCAGATCTTGGGTTGTCCCAGGTCACACTACCTCATCTCTGCAACATTGTATCTCAGAGCCTAGGTACATTTTTCTGGTAGAAGCCTTGTTGAAGAAAAGGCCGTCTTTGAGGCTCACCACAGCTTGGCTGAGTCCATTTGGATCTTTGTACTGCAAATGCCTGACACTGCTGACTTTTACACAGTTGTCTTTACCAGTCATGGACTGTGGCCCCTGGAGGGCCTGGTGACTTTCTGCAGCTGTTGAGACCCACTCCAGAGACAATGCTGCTAACTGCTTTCCCAGTAGCCAGACCTGTCCATGCATCTCCCCGCGACACCTACGTCTAGTGGCCACCCCTGATCATCTCCCATCTTTAGACTCGTCTCTGGGTTCATAGCAGCTCTTCTCTACAGTACTGTGACAGTCCGCATCACCAACGTGCATTTTCCAAAGGATTCCAAGGATGGTGCCTTCACCCCCTTTCTATCTATCCATGGTGATGCCTTTCACAGGGTTGTGTGAACGTGAGACTGTCACATCACTTTCAACTAACGCTTCCTGTCTGCAGTGAGCTCAGGCGGTGTATGAGGCTCAGGAACGGTCAGTTAACTCAAAGCCTTAGGACCACATCCCAGCTGCAGGAGTGTCTATCAGGCTGGCCTTTCAGGGATGGATGCTTAAAGTGATATTGACTCAGAGAAGTAGTGGGACGGGATGTGGCTTGTGATGGAGGTCGGATGCAAGGGAAGATTTATTTTGACCCGTGTTTGAGAGACTTTCAGTCCATCAGAGAAGGGAAGGAATGGCCGGGCAGTCCAGTTCATACGGCCAGGGCTCCTGGTGGATGCTCGCCGCATTAGGGTGCCAGGACGTGGACTAAGCTGTCCCAGGGTCGGAACTGCCCTCCTTTCCTACCTACTATCTTATTCTACCAGCTGGTCTCATCCCTTAGGGGTTCTGAAGCTTGGGAACAAGCATTCAAGATGCAAGCCAATGGAGAAACAGATTCAAACTGTAAAGCTCTTCATCTGTAACACACAGACAGACAGACAGAAACACACAGAGGCTTGCACAGAAATGCCATGCACAATGCATGCACATACATGGACAGGCACGCATACACACATGTACACACATGCATACAGGCACACTCACAAACACACACACATCTCCCTTTCTGTTTCTTGTATCAGAGTATTGCAAAGCAAACATAGTAACAGCTACGCAGACACAAGGCAAAAGTCTGTGGCGTTGTGGACAGTGCTATCATCAGCTCTGTCGGGGGAAGCCACGCTTGATACATGGTGGCTGAAAGGCCAGTGCCAAGTGTGTCACTTGTGTAACACAACTGCACAGAATCCCCTGCCGATGGGCCAGGTGCCTTTGTCCCCCCAAAGTCATCTTGAGGCTCTCCTGTGCCTGCTCTGGTGGGGTGCTTCTCTGACCTGTCTGTCTTGCTCTCCTCCTCTTACCCAGAGTGTTCTGGGAGTCCTGGCAGTGTATAGTCGTGGGTGTGGTCAGTCTGGACTTGCAGTTCTTTTCTGTCTTGACCTGCATTGCTCAGGGTTGCCTGGGCAGGGCTTTAACAGAATAATTTTTCTTACAGTTGGTGTTATACTCTTCTTTCCCTGGGGTCAAAATAGAGATTCAGCAAGTGTTTTGGGGGGTATTTTAATATGTTAGTCCTATGTCAAATCATGGGGATACAATGATAAAACAGACTAAAATGTCTATTCTCATAGGGTCACATGCTGGTTGAAGTGGAAAGCACATAATAAATGTATATATATTTACACTAGATATAATTATCTATATCTAAGTAAGTGTCTATATATATATATATATATAGTGTAATTTATATGTATATATGATATATGCATATACATATACATCATATACATCATATACATGTACATGTATATGTACACATACATCACATACATATATATCATATACATATACATCATATACACTACATATAAATATGCATATACATATATGTATACATATACCATATACCATATATATACATATACATCATATGCATATGCATATATATAATGCTACATGGCAGTAGCCATTCAAAGAACAACTAAGCAGGTAAGGGAACCAGAGATGAAGAAAAGGGAAAATGTGTTGCTTTACATAGGAACGAGCCTTGTGGGATGGGAGGCTGGTAAAGAGACAGCCCTGTAGCATTGTGGGGAGCTGGGGAAGCATTCATCCCCGGGGGAGCCCAGCAAATGCTCTGAGGAAGACCCTGGACTGACAGAGTTGAGGTAGGACAAGAAGGCCATGAGCTGGAGCAGGGAGATGGAGATGGGAGAGGTGGTAGGTAGAAGATCAGAGGGGTGACAGGGCTATGAGTGGAACACTAGACAAGATCTAGGGTGGAGGCTCTGAGCTCAGTGGCATAACCTGACTTGGGTTTCAAAAAAAAAAACCCTTCAGACTGGCAAGCAACTGGATTCTAGGAAGCCAGTGATGATGCAGTGAGGAGATGAAGGAGGAGTCTGCTGTGGCATCCCTGGCTTGGGGCCAGGAGGCAGGAGTAGGAAGGGTGGGCTCATTGGCTTGGAGCATCTTAAAGAGATATTAGCAAGCTGGTACAACCACTCTGGAAATCAGTCTGACAGTTCCTCAGAAAACTGCACATGATACTTCCAGAGGACCCAGCCATACCACTCCTGGGAATATACCCAAAAGATTCCCCAGCAGGCAATAAGAATACATGCTCCACTATGTTCATAGCAGCCTTATTTCTAATAGCCAGAAGCTGGAAAGAACCCAGATGTCCCTCAAGGGAGGAATGGATACAGAAAATGTGGTATATATACACAATGGAGTACTACTCAGCAATTAAAAACAATGAATTCATGAAATTCTTAGAGAAATGGATGGAGCTGGAGAACATCATACTAAGTGAGGTAACCCAGTCTCAAAAGAATACCCATGATATGCAGTCACTGATAAGTGGATATTAGCCTAGAATCTTGGGACACCAAAGACACAATCCATATACCAAATGATGTCCAACAAGAAGGAAGGAGTGGACCCTGGTTTTGGAAAGGCTCAAAGCATCAGTGTAGGGGAATACCAGAACAGGGAAGTGGGAAGGGGTGGCTGGGGGAACAGGGCGGGGGGAAAGGGCATGTGGGACCTTTGGGGGGGGGCGGTGAACCAGAAAAAGGGAAATGAAATGTAAATATAGAATATATCCAATAAAAAAGAGATATTAGCATGATTTATGACAAATGAGACTGGACCAGAGGGTGGTTTGGAGTGAAAAAAAATAGTGATCCATCTGAGTGTGCACAGCTGGTGGGAGAGAGAACTGGGAGACTGGAAGAAACTGGCTTCTGGGCCTAGTCTTTGCCTTCTCAAGTGGGGGGTGTGCCCATGTATTAGTCAGACTTTTTCTACTGAGACAGAATACCTGATAGAACCAACTTAAGGGAGAAAGGGTTTATTTGGCTCACGGTCTCAGAGGTTCTGTTCCAGGGTGGTGGGGAGACTGTGTGGGAACACAGCAGCTCACACGGTGATGGCAACCAGCTAGCAGGGAGAGGACAAATGCCTGCACTGGCTGACTCTCCCTTTTTTCTCTTATTCCATTGGGTTCCCTGTGCCTCCTGCATTCAGAGCGGGTCTCTCCTCCTTAGGTATCCTCAGTCTCTGGATACACTCTTGCTGACACTCCCAGAAATGTGCGTTGCCAACTGCCTTTACTAATGTTTACCTGTCAACTCGACCAAGTCAACAAGATGAACCATCACAGCCCACTGGGTCAAGACTGTGTGCTTTTGTGCATGCTTATGTGTTTGTGGGTGTGCTTGTGTTCCTGTGTTCCTGTATCTGTGGGCGCACTTGGCTGTAGGCTGAGGGAAAGCAGTCATTGGAGGGGGTTCTGCTTTCCTGCTGGTGGCTTTCAGAGGCAGAGCTACATAGGTCGCGCTCTCTTCCAGCCTGCTTATGCCTCCCTCCCCCTCCCCCTCCCCCTCCCCGTCCCTCTTCCCCTCCCCCTCCCCGTCCCTCTTCCCCTCCCCCTCCCCGTCCCTCTTCCCCTCCCCCTCCTCCTCCCCCCTCACTGGTCCAGGGCCCAGCTGATCTGGTTTGCATGAAGCAGCCCTTCCCCCATCTGCTCTTGTTGTAGAGGGGGAGATTGAGCCCTCAGGGCTTCATTCTGGCTCTTCTCTTTTTAGGGGTAATTCTCCCAGCCCAAATCCCAGCTGACCAGCTCTGTGACTGGCATCCCTTTGTAGCTTGGAGACGGGGATGGGGACAGGCTGAAGTGGCAGCTGGGGTGGACAGAAAAGGAGATGTAACCAAGACAGAGGCAGAAAGAGCAACCTGATGACACGGTGTTCTCTCTCTCTCTCTCTCTCTCTCTCTCTCTCTCTCTCTCTCTCTCTCTCTCTGTGTGTGTGTGTGTGTGTGTGTGTGTGTGTTTCCAGGATAAGATGGATGCCTGAACCGTTCTACAGAGGGAATGTCTGTAAAAATGCTGAAACCACTCTGGCCATTCTGAGTCCTTCCAGGTCCTTCTCCTGTCCTGGCCCTGACCAGCTCTGCTTTGAGGCTTATGTTACTTGCTTTGGTTAGAGATCTTAGGTGTGCTACCCAGAACCTCCTGCAGGCCTTTATTAATCCCCGTCACGTGTTAGCATGCGTGTTACCTTGGAATCCTCACCATACCGAGAGGGCAGTTCCCGTAATCAATCACCAGTTACTCGCATGTTTGCCTCGAATCAGTGCTTCCTAGTTCATTAGAATTATCTGGAGAGCTCTACAAATTAATTTTAGGGATTAATTTTTAAATTAACCTGGAGGGATACCTTGGTTGGTAAGCTTCTTGCCACACAAACTTGAGGATCCTGAGTTTGGCTCTTCAGCACCCACGTTAAACAGACAAAACAAAACCCGTGTGCACCAGCATGTGTCTGCCACTCCAGTTGAGAGACAGACAGGCAGATCCCCTGAGCTCACCGACAAGACACCTGGCTAATTGGTGGGTTCTAGGTTCAGTGAGACCCTTCTAAAAAATAAGGTGGAGAGAGAGAGAGGTCATCAACCTTGACACCTGCCCTCCCCCATCCCTGAGATGCATGCACATGGACACATGTGTACTCACATGTACTCAGACACACAGAATTCAAAACAGTTGATATAAAAACGTAAACAGCTAAACAGCAGCAAACATTTCTTGGCCTCCTATGGATGTTAGTACACAGCCATTGTTACTTTCACTAGTGGTGACAGAAGGGTCCTGGGACACTCAGGACCATGCTGACAGATCTGAATTAGACTTCTGTGATGGATGAAACAAATCACTACTGTGTTGGTGGCTTAAAAAAACAAACAAACAACAACAACAAAAAAAAAACAAGAGTTTGTTTCTTACAGTTCTAGAGGCAGAAGTCCACGATCACTGCCCTTGGGCTGGAACTGTGTGGTACACAGAGCTGTTTTCTCTGGAGGATGGAAGGGGTAAGCACGGCTCACCTCTCACTCCTTCTCCTTAGCTCCTGGCCACACCATTCCAGAGTCTGTCTCTGCTCTCACACATCTTCCCACCTTCTGTCTCCTGTCTTTGACAGCTCTTCTGGACCTTCCGTATAGAACCCACAGACAGCACATCAGCCCCACCTAGCACCCCGGGCCTCTCTCTTCATCTTGAGACTTGTAAACACATCTGCAAAGACTCGCTTTTGCCCAAAATAACATTGACAGGCTCCAGGGCTCGGGTCCTGCTATTGTTGGGTAATTGTTACTCGGCCTGCTAGGAAGGAAACCAGAGAGTGGAAATGGCTCGGGAGGAAGGCTTTCTTGGGAAGGAGCTAGAAGGCACAAAAAGCCTGCCTGGGAAGTCTGTGAGCCTTCTCTTCCCAGGGCCGCCCAGTGCCGTGACGACGGCAGCATGCCTCTTCTCGCCATTTTGGATCTGCTCAGTGTCTTTGCTCCTTTTCTGCCCCAGGTAGAGGGCTCTCCCAGCCAGGCTGGCAGTTTCAGGCCCCTGGCATTTCACAGGCTGCACTTGTGCCTGCCAAGCATGCCCTAGGGCACAGATGGTCCCTGGGTGCATGGTGCCATGGGAAAGGCTGGTCTTCAGTGATGCTGTCTCTACCTTGTACACTCATTCTTTGGTTACCCAGTTCCACCTGTGTGCCATCCCTTTTCCAGATACTTGGCATACACTATTGGATGGACCAGATCAGGTCTTATCGGGTCTATGGTCTCTAGAGCTTGTATTCAGAGCAGGCAGTGAGAGGGTCAGGGAGAGAGAATGGAAACCTGATCAAGGTCATTCCTGACGGTGAGACTCTTGGTCTTCGCCTTCCGAGAAAGCGGTCCCTATCACATCAAACTCTTCTTCCACTTACTCTCTGTAACTTTCATTTGTCCTGTATTAGTACTGTCCAGTGATGCGCTTGTGTTTCATTGACTGCTTATTGCAGAATTCCTGTTAGAGGCAGAATTGTGTCCTCCCTAGTTTACACGTTGGAGCCCTGACCCTAAAGTGACTATACAGTCCACTCTCCACAGGCATGGCTGTGGATTAAATATTCATGGATTCAGCCATCAAGGGACTAAAAATACCGAGAAAGGGTACTTTTGGTTTTTGTTTTGTTTGCTTTCTCTCACATAATTATACCTGCAGTGGCCATGCCTGTACTAAATATGACCAGATTTATTTATTTTGAGATGAAGTGTTGCCACGAAGCCCTGGCTGGCTAGAACTCACTAACTAGGGCAAACAGGCTTTAACCTGCCCGCACACCTCGTACCTCTGCCGCCTGAGCACTGGCATGTGACAGTCCGCTCAGCTCTAGATGGTTTGATCATCATTCTCTAGACAACATAGCATGGCGACTATTCGTGTGGACTCTGCAGTGTATTTGATGTCACCGGCATTCTAGAGGGGAGTTGAAGCACACAGGATGATAAACACAGGCTCTGTGCAAACACTGTACCTTCTTATAGAAGGAACTTGAGCATCCTCCGAGGTTGGCACCTGGGGGGGGTGATGCCAGCACTGATCAATCATGGGCGCCAAGGAAAGGCTAGGAGTCAGGGATGCTAGAAGGAGATTGAAGATGAAATGAGGTCCTGGGACTGAGTTTAAGCACATCTTGTTGCTAATCTTCCAACAAGCAGAAGACAGAGACAGCTCTAGCACCAGTGTGAAGGCACAGCAAGAAGCCACCCGCTACAAGGCAAGAAGAGCCTCGCCGGAACCTTCCCCATCTGCGTCCCTGCTTTCATCTCCCAGATCCCTGAGAAAATAATGCCTGCTGCATAAGCCATACAGTGTGAAGGATCTTGTCACAGCGGCGTAGGCCGACCAAAACCACCTTTCCCCCTCTTTATTTCTTCTCTCATGTAGTACTTCCTGACTATAGTTCTCCCTCCCCCGTCTTCCCTTTCCACTCCCCAGCTCCACTCTCCCTTCTCCTCCCCTCAGAAAGGAGCAAGTCTCTCAGGGGCATCAACCAAATACCTCGTAACACGCTACAATAAGACCAAGGCAGATATTCTTACAACAATGTTGGATGAGGCAACCCAGTAGGACAGAAAGGATCCCAAAGGCTGGCGAAGAGTCCGAGACAGCTTCCTGCTCCCACTGTCAGAAGTCCCACAGAACACTGAGCTACACAACCATAGAGTATATGTAGAGGATCTCTCCCGGCTCCCTGATCTCTGCGAGCCTACTAGAGTCCTGGTCAGTTGATTCTGCAGGCCATATTCTTGTGATGCTTTTGATTCCTCTGGCTCCTCCAATCCTCCCTCCCCATCCTCCACAGGACTCCCAGACTTCCAACTAATATTGGGAGGTGGGACTCTGTACCTGCTCTCATCAATGGCTGGATAAAAGCTCTCTGAAGACCACACCTTTTAATGCCAAGACTAACATGCTTTAAACACCTGTGCTATAAAGTCATGTTACTGTTGTGTTTTGCGATTTGGACTTTGAACAGACAGACAGAAAGATACATCAGAATGGAGTTGTTGCGTGTTCATTAACTGGGCACACCATGTGACAAGAAGCAGAATATGACTGGCATGGGTGTCCCTCAGAAACCGCAGAGGGAATCGTCATTCTGCATCCCAAACACATACGAGGACTCTGCTCTTGTGCCATATGTATACCGCTTGCACTTTTCTGTGTGGGGCTTTTCTTGGTCAGCATTATGTCAGATGCAACTCAATTGCTGTGAGTTGCCGAGGCTATCCATTCTCGATTCTTGTATGACAGTCCACTGTGGGAATATATTGCAATGTATTTATCTGTTCTACAGCTGAGGGGCATTTGGATAGTTTCTGGTTCTAGCCATTACACGGTGTCGCTACAGTATATTCTAACTCATGCCTTTTAGCAAGCATGTGTATGCTTTCTGTCTGTCCTTTGCCCGAGTCACACGATGTGTGTTTGTCAGTTTTGCTGGGGTTTCAAAGCAATCAAATGACTGTATGCTCTTACTAGCCTGGTGGGGTTGTGTTCTTTATACTCCAGGCAAAGGGAGGAGCAGACACAGGATGTTGAGGGCATGCCCATTGAATGATCAGAGAGAGAGAGAGAGAGAGAGAGAGAGAGAGAGAGAGAGAGAGAGAGAGACTGTCCTGATTTTATATAATGTGTGTGTGTATGTGTGTGGTGTGTGTGTGTGTGTGTGTGTGTGTGTGTGTGTGTGTATGTGTGTGGTGTGTGTGTGTGTGTGTGTGTGTGTAACGGTAACGGTCCTTGACGTCAGAATGTTCAGTTTTCCACACAGCTATAGAATAAAAGCTCTTTCTGTCTGAGTCTAGGTGGGGAGTCTGTGCCCCATGACTAACCATCCGGGTTTCCTGATTACTCCATTAAACACCCAGGATGGAAATTCGCCCAAGCAGCCTGGCGCTGCAATGACAGGAACCCCAGTTCCTTCTTTGCACTAGGTATTTCCAAGCAATAAGCCAGAAAGTTGGGGGAAAGTCCCAGGCAGGTGTGTGTGTGTGTGTGTGTGTGTGTGTGTGTGTGTGTGTGTAATCAATCACGCAGCCTTGGGAGCAGTGTCCAGAGGATGACAGGTGCAATTCAGCCGCAGCAGAAGCCTCCCTCAGCAGACGGAGGGCATGTCAGGATCAGGGCGGCTCTGACCACGACACAGGCCAAGTGCATTGGCCCTCAGCGAAGTCCGCAGAAGCCAGAGAGGAATGAGGAGGCCAGTGAGAGGCAAGAGAAGCCGCTCAGGCTCCGTGAGAGAATCCCGAAATTCCTGAAAGGAAGCCCAGGAATGTCTAATTGCAGTAGTGGTTGGAGAAGGAAGCCCTCAGCGTCTCCTCTATCTCTGCAGACGTGTGCTGGATTCAGTGTTCCTTTTAAACCAGCAAGGCCGGGAGAAGAAAGCAGAAGGACGAACACAGCCTCTCCAGTGCACGGGTCACACAGTGGGAGCTTCACCTCTTTCAGTACAGAAGTTAAATTTGTATTAATACCACATAAGGAATTTAATTAGCTTTTTGGGGACAATTACATTGCTTTATTAATTCATACTGAGTTCGAGATGAACTGAAAAACCTGTCCACCCCTGGATCTTTTTAATTTAAGCAGCTGTTTTGGGGTAACTGTCCTCTTTGGATTCTTTTTTCAAAGCTCCATTGCAATACTTTCCATTTCTTTTTGTTGACTTTTGTTGTGGAGATTTTGGCCTGGGGTCTCAGTCTAACCCAGCGAGTCAGCAAGGCTCTTCCTCCTCCCTGTAACTTCTCAAATCTGTTCACGTCAACAGCAGTGTCCTCTTTGCCCATGACCTATGTACCTCTTCCTCACCACACTCTACCCTCAGCTTCACCTGAGATTGGTCCCTGCCTTATCTTGATCTAAAGAACCTACATTCCTAAGCCTGTGTGGCCAAGGCCAGCCATCCCCTGGGCTAGCTGATGGGAGGAAACCCAAAGCAATCCATTATAGCCTCCATCCAGCTTCCCAACTGGCTCTCCCAGCCCTGGTATACCAGCCGAAGGAAGGAAGGATGTTTCCCTATTAGGCTGCGTCTATGCTGCCTCTGGCCAGACAGTGCCCTGGGGAATGAGACACTTCCTAGCAGACTGAAGGGACTTTGAGAAAAAGCAATGACTATTGGAGCTTCCGCCCAGCAGGAGAGGGAATCCAACTGGGATTTTTCTTGAAGAGGAGTGGAAAGGCCTTTCCCTTCCTCCATCCTTCCTTCCTTTTTCCCTCCCCCACACCCTCTCTTTCCTTCTGTATGTACTGAGGATACACCAAGAATGGTCTGCTTTGCTAAGTCCTAAGGACAAGGTCACAGTGAGTGAGACAGTCACAGCACAGTCCCTCTTGGGTTGATAGGCTGAAGCGAGATTTGGAAAGGGAAAAGATGCACGCCTGTAATCCCAGCACTTGGGAGGCAGAGGCAGGCGGATTTCTGAGTTCAAAGCCAGCCTGGTCTACAGAGTGAGTTCCAGGACAGCCAGGACTACACAGAGAAACCCTGTCTCGAAAAAACAAAAAACAAAAAACAAAAAAAAAAAACCAACCAAACAAACAAACAAAAAAATTGAGCAAGGCCGGTTGTGAGGAGGAACCAAAGAAGTAGAGGGCACCCATTGGCATCTTCTGCCTTCTCCCTGGAAAATGGAGACTCTCTAGGGAGAGCCTGAGGCTGTCAGGTGAGTCTTTTAGGATGCAAAAGATGAGGAAGGGGTAAAGGAGAGTAGAGTGACTGGGGACATAAATTCTAAGGAAAGAGAGGCTACACAGGTGGAGGCCAGAGAGGGTGGTCCTGGCATTTAGGACAGGAGAGAGAATGGAGTAAGAAGTGGTTCTCTCTAGAATTGTTAGAGAGACCATTTGGTTCTCAGTTTTGGGATATCAGGAGCAATTGTGCCTGAGGCAGGGGGTTGGACTAGATGACCTCATAAGATCCTTTCTCTCCAGATGTTGACAGGAAGACATTTCTCATCATCTTGACAATTCTAAAATGTCTTTTCTTAATAGGGAATTTATTTGCTAGATTCAATTTAACTGTTGCATTTGTATTTTGTGCGTGCACCCGCCCTGGGGCAATGGTTACATTTTAAATAAATCAAATAAATCAATAAATATGACATGCCCCACTTTAATCATTACATAATGCAAAAAAATATGATAATGCCACATTAAGTTGCAAATTAAGATGCACAAAAGTAAGAAAATGTGGGGATGGATGCTCTCCCGGCAGCATTAGTTCCCTCGCCTTGTGATGCGGTGTAATAAAGCCTGTCTTTATATCTGCCTACCTAGCACTCTCCCATTAACATGAGCCAATGTGGGGGATTATTGCCACTATGAACCTTAACTTCGGTGTCTCATTGCTTGCTGTGAATGCGCTCTCTTAAATGAAGTATTAGACTAGTTCCTTTTCAGAAGACAAGAAGATGCAAGTGTTAGCATCGCGGGCTCTGAGTGAGATGCCACGCCGAGGCTTAGCATCTCAGTTCAGCCTCTGGGTGGCTAAGTGCCCTGGCAGCTTACTCAGTGCCCTAAACATCTGCTTCATAGCTGTAACATGGCGATCAAAGGGCTTGTCTGTCAGCATCAGCCAGCAAGTCTCATTTTTATTTTATTTGGTTCATTTCTCTCATGTTGAAGAAAGGTCTCTGCATATATATTTATATACATATATACATACACATATATACACACATACATATATACATACACATATACATACGTATATGCACACATACATGTATGCACAATACATACATTCATATATACACATATACATACATATATACACATATACATACATACACATGCAATATACTTACATATACATACACATATACATACGTACACACATATATCTATATCTGTATCTGTATCTATATCTATAGATAGTAGATAGACACACACACACACACACACACACACACACACACACACACACACTCAGATGGACAGACAGACAGACAGACAGACAGAGAACTCACTATAAAGACCAAGATGATTTTGAACTTGAGGCACTCAAGTTCTTCAGTCTTCCAAGTGTTGTGATTACAGGTGTGAGTCACCATGACTTTTGTTTTTCTAAAGAAAGACACTTTATCTATATGTATGTGTTTTGCCCGCACACATATATTATACCACATGAACGCCTGGTGACTGCACGGGCTGGAAGGAGGAGTCCGATCCTCTGGCACTAGACTTACAGATGGTTGCGGCCTGTCACGTGGGTGCTGGGAATGAAACTCAGTTCTTCTGCCAAAGCAGTCAGTACTTACCAGCCCAGCCATCTCTCTAACCCTACCATGACTGTTTATAAAATATTTCTCAGTTTAAACTTCTTCTTCTCCTCCTTCTCCTCTTTCTCTTTCTCCTCTTCCTCCTCCTCCTTCTTCTTCCTCTTCCTCCCCCTCCTTCTCTTCATCCTCCTCCCCTCCCGTCCTCCCCTTCCTCCTTCCCTCCCTCCTCCTTCTCTCCTCTCTCTCTCTCTCTCTCTCTCTCTCTCTCTCTCTCTCTCTCTCTCTCTCTCTCTCCTTTCTCTTTATTTACTTTTGAGTCTCTCTTTATTTATGTGTGGGACACAGGCATGTGGAGGTCAGCGGACTTTGTCCTGTGTGGGTTTTTCGAAATAGAACTCAGGTGGTCAGGCTTGGGAGCAGCATTCCTACCCACTGAGCCACCACACTGGCCCTCAAAATAATTTTCTAACTACAGCTGCAGTTTTAGTTTTTTAGATGAGGGAAGTAATTTGGCCAAGGTCCTACAGCTTGGTACCCTTGAGAGACCTCCACAGCAAGCCATGAGTATTTCTCTTTCAGAGCCTGTTTCCTGACTGGCTCATGTTGCAGAAGGGTAAAGTAGTGGAGGACCGATGGGAAGGCCTTAGGCGCTGGAGTTAGGTGAATTCATATTCCAGACCCATCACATGCTGTGCTGTGACCCTGGTCCCCTTTGAACGGTGGCTTCTGTAAAATTGTGGCAGACAACCCAAGGTCTTTAGAATCTGATGACACAATGGACATAATATGCCTGTCACCGTTCTACCTTTAGCTGGCCCCAAAGAAATGTTGGGGTGACGTGATGGTTTGTATATGCTTGGCCTAGGGAGTGCCACTATTTGGAGGTTTGGCTTTGTTGGAATAGGTGTGGCCTGTTGGAATAGGTGTGTCACTGTGGGTGTGGACTTTAATACCCTAGGCCTAGTAGCCTGGAAGTCAGTATTCTGCTTGCAGCCTTCAGATGAAGATGTAGAACTCTCAGCTCCTCTTGCACCAGGCCTGCCTGGATGCTGCCATGCTCCCACCTTGATGATAATTGACTGAGCCTCTGAACCTGTAAGCCAGCCCCAATTAAACGTTGTCCTTATAAGAGTTACATTGGTCATGGTGTCTGCTCACAGCAGTAAAATCCTAACTAAGGCAGGTAAGCTTTATAAATAAGGTTTGTTGGGATCACAGCTCCTTTATCTGTGGCTCAGGGAACATCTTTAAAGAGGGAGCAGAGAGGCTGTAAGAGCCAGAGTATGTGGAAGTCTGCTGTGAAAGTCTGTCCTGGCAATGGCTCCAAGCAAGACTGAAGTAATACCAGTAGCAATGGACATGCTCCATGAGGTCCACCCCTAGACAAAGCAGGATAGGCAACCAACGACTTCTGGGGGAAGGAGAATTAACCTCTTCCTGGAATGTGCCATTTATTGGTTGTCTAATATTTATGGGCATCCCTGAAACCAAATATACACATAGAAAACAAAACAAAAAAAAACAAAAAAAAAGGGACTCAGCAGGTTGTATATATAAATATATATGGATATACACATTTATATATATTCAAAGAAAAGAGGCTATCAACTTGAGAGAGACATAAAAGATGTTTGCAGAGATATCTAGAAGGGAATGGGGGAAGGAAGGGAGAAAGTGATATAATTCTATTTCATTTAAAATATATTCATTTTTCTCTATTGTGTTTTATTTTACAAACTTAAAAAGGAGGTTCCAATGTAAAATCTGAACGTTTCCCTGTTTTCTTAGGTTTCCTGACGCTCCACCCGTGGCAGTGTCATGAGAAGAGATGGGGCCTCTTCCTCCCCATCAGACAACCTCCACTCCCTGAGCGCGTGGTTACTCAGTGCCCTGGCACCTCTAATGGCTCCCATCTGCTGGCCAACTTAGTGAAGATGCTTCCCCACTGCAGCCCACCCACATTCCCGACAGCTAGGGCAGCTTCTGCTGGTCCTGTCCCAATATGGGCTTCAGCCTTTGCTCCTGGAACGTCCTCTCCTTTTCCTTCTGTCTTGTGCCCCTGTCCACATAACCTGTCTCTCCATGTTCAAGCCATCTACCACCCTGTTGAAGTTAAACAGAATACCTTCTGCTGGGGTTCTCTTCAGATTTCCCCAGATTAATATATTTCTTTTAGCTCCTGCCTACCCACTCCTCAAGTTCTTGGTTTTTGCCTAACTTTCTTGTCCTGGGGAGTTTGTCCCCGTGCCTCCAGGCTTATTAGCTGACGGTGAACAAGAGCCAGATCTTACTCATCTTTACAGCCTTTGCAGTAATGATGAACACAGGGCTTTTCATGCTAGGTAAACACAGAAGCGAATGGAAATTAAGTATTATTAGCTCACTCCTTGTTCCCATAATACGGGAGAGGCTGAGACTGTTGGGTGCCTGAGAAAGAGGTGGTTAGAGAACTCAGGTGGGTTTGTAAAGGTCCGAATGAATCCTGAAGTCCTGCCTTGGGGGTTTCAGTTTTGCCAGGGGTGGGATCCGAAAAACTGAAATAAACACCGCACCAAAATCAGCAGGGCCCGGGGGGTGGGGGGAGGATGCCGTGGGTTGTCAACAGTGTCATTACTTCTCTGCAATCTTCTGGAAGCCTGTCAGCATAATTATTCCAGCTTCTCACCAGGGCCCAGAATCTTCAAATCTCAGGGCTGGCATTATTTGGGCTCAAACTGGGGGAAAAGCAATTTGTTTTTCCTGTTGTCTTACTCAAAAACTACTGAATAGGGTTCATAATCACACTTGGGCTGCACCCCAAGGAGCCTTGTGTTTTATAGTTTCCACTGTCCCAGAAGAAGGGGGAGGTGGAGGACTGGGAAGGTAACTTTCTGTTTCCTGTAAGGCTTGTGGAAGGGTATAAACTTGACAGAATGCTTCGACCCGAGATATCTGAGGGCAGGGTCTTTTGCTAGGCACTGGAGGTGACCTCAGAACAGTCCCGTTTTGGTTAATCAGATCCACAGTAGAGCTATGATTCGACTCTGCTACTTCTTCCTTTCCCTCTCCCCTCCTCTGTCTTTCTCTTTCGTGATAAATACTGAACCCAGGGCTTGTGTAAATCAGGCAAGTACATTCCCCCTAGCCCCACTGCAGAGACGTATTGAGTACCTGTTTCATGCCTGTAACTGTGTTGGAAGGAATTGATTGTGACAAAATTACCCGGCTGGTATTCTGTCTCTGGCATTGCCAGCCTTTTCTTGTGGGTTTTCTTCCTCCCTTCCTCCTACCTCCAGGTTCGTAGGAAACCAGCAGGTACACACAATTCTGGCCACAGACCAGACTCTTGCATTACATTGTTTGATGCTTCAAGCAGATGGCCCTTGGGAGTGACCACACTATCGATGACTATTCAAGCTCACTTACTATGTGAGCTTTTCATCCTCAAACTAGGAAACAGTTCAAAAATGAAGAATTGTGAACACTACCCTGTGATTTCAGGTCTTCCTATTACTTCTAATGAGGAGCGCAGAATCCTTAGGTAACAATGTTAATGATATTGTAATGTATATTTCAAAGTTGCTAAGAGTAACATTTGTTCACTGTAACAAAATATTTGTGCTACAAGATATTTTATGTTTGTGAGATGATAATTAGCTCGGTTTAACAACCCCATTATGTAGACTTACAAATATCAAAGTGTCACTTCATAAATCTGAAAAACTACTTGTCGATCTGAAAGCAACGTACGGGTTTCTGGGTTCAGTTTACTGTGTGGGAATCTGAGGGAACACAGCCGAGAAGTGTGCTGTTCACTGAGTCCATGCCTGCTCCGATGCAGACGAGAAGCCTCGGCACTGCTTGGGTCTGGAAGCTGACGGTTCAAGGGCAGAGGAGCATTCTGGAGGTGGTGGTGGTGGGGTGGGGGATGAGGAGGCAGGCCTCAGCCCTGGCTGTTGCCTACTGGGCTACAGAGAGAGCATTCAGCTTTGGTGTGTCTGGTAATAAACTTAGAGCAGAGATTGCTTGTCTTTCAAGGCTCCAAGCTCCCTGCTTTAGTTCATGTTTTTTTTTCTTGTCCCTCATTGGCTTGCTTCTTCCCTATGCCTCCTTCATCTATCTATCTATCTATCTATCTATCTATCTATCTATCATCTATCTATCTATCTATCATCTATCTATCTGCTATCTATCATCTATCTATCTACCTGCTATCTACTATCTATCTATCTATCTATCTATCTATCTATCCATCTAATCTACTATCTATCTATCATCTATCTATCTATCTATCTATCTATCTATCTATCTATCTGCTCTCTATTTATCATCTATCTATCTGCTATCTATCATCTATCTATCTATCTATCTATCTATCTATCTATCTATCTATCTATCTGCTATCTATCATCTATCTATCTATCTGCTATCTATTTATCATCTATCTATCTATCTATCTATCTATCTATCTATCTATCTATCTATCTAATCTATCCATCCACCCACCCATCCACCCATCCACCCATCCACCCATCCACCCATCCACCCATCCACCCATCCACCCATCCATTCATCCATCCACCCATCCATCCTTCCTTCCATCCATCCAGAGCTATGTTGGTTAAATCACTTTCCCCTATTCATTTATATGTTTCTGGCTCCCTTCTAAAATGTTTGGATGATCATGGTACCTCTCCTCCTGAGTCTTTTACATTTTTAATTTAAGACCCAACAGCAGCATCGTCTTTATCTCACATCCAGCAACTCTTGATTGAGCGTTTCTGCTGGGAATATTCTAGATACTATAAATCCAGAACAGACTACAGGTGCTTGACGGGCCTCTCACCTCAGTAGCGTATATTCTAGTCTTGATTTGGCAAGTTTTTAACAAAAATATTAAAACTTTGAAAAGTAACAGAGAAGCCAGATTCTGTTGTGTAAAGTGCTCAGGCGGTGCCATTCTCTCTTATGGGCGTGTAAAAGCCTAAACACACTGGGAGGTAATATGCTGCAAAAACAGTTCTTAGTAGGTACTCTATAAAGCAAAGAGCGAGAGCCCAGCCTCCCTGGCTCCTTACGGTCTCCACAGGCAGCTGGCCAGAGCTCTTGGGTGCTTCTTACACACCAGCTCCTGACCTCTGCCATTTTCCCTGATAGTTTCAAGAGTCCTTCTCTCCCACAGGGGTTGCGACTTCAGGGCTGTTCCCTCTCTGTCATCCTCCACAGGCCTGGGCACACGGTAGGTGATCTGCTCTAAAAAGTGCACAAAATTCAGGGCCGGAAAAATCATTTGGTTATCTTGTACAGACCCATTCCCCATTTTTGTTCTGCCTGGGAGTAAAGACCCCAGAGGAAGGGGCTTCCCACCGTGCTGCAGAGTCCTCCTTCCAGGTCTACTACTCTTTAGGGCGGCCTTCTCCTCCAGCAGAGAGTTTGGAAATTCCCTGGCTGAAGTAGCATCATCGAAGTCACCGCATCCCTGTTATTTGCAGGATCCCACTGCACTGTGAAAGGAGGCACCATTCAGCTGTGACAAATGCAGAGGCCGGTTGACGGGGTGTTTGGTGGCAGTCGAGGAGGCAAGGCTGAGCTGGCAGAGTGAGAGAGAGGTGGGGGGGGGCAAGAGGGACCCGAGGTATCACAGTGGGTGATGTGTAGCGTGCAGGGGTCAGCGCATTACAAAATGATTCTCCTTAATTATTTAGAAGTGCCATCCACTGTGTGGCAGGTGTAGACGAACCAGGAGGGGCTGGCTGCCTTAGTTTGCAACACCAGGGGATGGGAGGATGGGCTCATCTGGTGTTAGTCTTTGGATGGTGAGTCTGGGGTTGGCTCTGATATGGGGGTGTCTGGAGGAAGGAGAGCACCTGAACAGAAAGCCTCCCCTTTGAGAGCTGTGCCGTTTGGTCTCAGGTGGTACTGTCTCTTGGGCTCTGTGTAGGGAGATGGCAAGGAGAAAAACCACCTCTAATAACAGTGGGAATGTGACAAGGGGCAGGAGGCTTTACTGTTGGTCCAGGTGTCTTCTGCAGGGGAAGAGAGAAAGCACCTGGCCTGCTCTACCTGCTCTGTGCAATCTCCCCCTCACAAACCAAGCCTCTCTACTCTTTGGTGTCTAGCCTGTTCAGTGTGGCTCCACCCTCTTGAGTCCACCTAGCCTGCTTGAGTCCAAGAAGAAGCCCCTTGGACATGGGAGCCGGGTATACTAGAAGTCAGAGTAATCCGCCCCACCCCCTACTCCAACTAGACTGCTGCCTTGAGAAGACTAGAGAAGAAGATATTGAGGAGAAAATGAACAAAAAGAGCTCAAAAGAATAAAAAATAAATAAAAGGTTTGATCAAGTAGCTGGGGCCGTTGAGCTGGTCAGCTGCGGGGGTCTGAGGTCAAATGCTCTGGGCATGATCAGTGAAGACTCGGTGGCTCCAAGGGACTCGCTGATGATTATATGCTGACCTCAGTCATCGACTCTGTAAAGTAGGTCTCCAACTAGCAAGTACAGTAAGGACGGAAGTGAGAGCCTCCGGCAAATGACTGGTACAGGGACAGCATGCAGATGCTTGGGTAATTCCTCATCCAAGTAAAGTCCCCAACAGGAAGCAGTGGCAAGGGTTTTCCTCACCAATTAGTCTCACTCTGGGACACTCCCATGTCCTGTTAGATGCAGACAGTTGTCAGCAACAGGGGTGGGAGGAACGTCCCAAGCCCTGGAGCTAGTACCCGAGAGGCTGCTTGGCAGCCCTGCGAGCCCACAGCCTCTGTCCCATAGGCCAATCCAGTTCCAGTCTCACCTGGGGCTGGACACTGGGAAGAGGAAATGTCCAAGGGCAGAAGCTTGCTGAGCGAACACCTTTGGCTATGGAAGTCTGGAGACGTTCTTGGTTGGCCTTGGTACTGCCAGCTGGGGGGGACCCCAGGCACTCTGTATGGACAGGTTGACACTTCCCATCTTTGAAAGACATGGAATCAATCATCTGTGTGAAAATGCCACTGAGCTGAGAAAGAAAAATGGCCACAATGTCCCCTGGACCCAGAGAAGCCACTGGCGAGTGAGTGTGGCTTAATTTCATGCAGAGACCCAGGGGCTACCCGATCCCCATCTTCTCTTCATGATGTCACTCCTAAGTTCCATGCCACGCCCCCAGGTTAGCCCCAGCCAGCCTTCATGTCCCCAGCTCCCTCCCTCCCTCTCTGCCTCTTCCAAGCCGGGCATTCCCAGTATTTGTCATTCGTTTTTCTGCTTCTCTCAATGCCTAGTTCAGTTCCTTCCCCTTAAGGCATCCCCCTCCCGTAAGTCCATTTGTTATTGGACCCTCCCTCACTACGGAGGTGCCTTCCCTGGCTCACCCCCCCCACCCACCCCCGGCTCTCTCATTTTCCTTGAGTGTGTGGCTGGGCTCAGCTCTCCCCTTGCAGTGTGTTTGGGGACAGGTGCTGTCAGGATATGCACACGGAAAGAATGTTATGGCCCTCCCTGGGCACGGGGAGGATAATGATCTTGAATGCTTCCCTCCTAGGGCACGATGAGAATCGGCGAGTTAATGCCATAAAGTATTCTAATTACTCCATGGAGTCATCTGATGAAGCGAAGAGGACCTGGGCATCTGGTTCTCATTTACTTAAGAGCTGGAGAAAGAAGCCAGGCAGCGGTGGCGGCGGCCTTGATTTATTTATGTTTCTTTCCGAAATCAAGCACACACTCAGTACAGTATTAAATATCTAAACAAAGACTGGCACCCTCTCCTGAGGTGTGAATACACAGATCCTTTGTCTCTGAGACCTCTGTCTGGGAGGGTCACCACAGATGAACCTCTTTTACCCAGCCCCTAGCCCCCAATCCCAGCCCCCAGCACCCCTTCTTGATCAGACCAGGCTCTGACCCTTTAAAGGATACACCTCAATTTTTCAGGTAGCAATGGGTCTCGGAGAAGATCCTCGGGTTATTTCAACCGTGGTTTGATTCCTTCCTTCCCTTCTTCCCCTTCCCCTTTTCCTCCCTTATGTATTTGCTGGAGTGTCTGCTACTCGTGAAACCCCCGTTCTGGGAGGGACACTAGCTTTCCTCTTTCCACTGTCCATTAACAGACAGGAATGCCTCCTGGATGTGGTGCTGCAGGCTAGTTAACTACAGCTCTTAGGAGGCAGAGACAGAGGCTGGAGGATTGCTGCAAGTTCAAGGCCAGCCTGAGCTACATTATGAATTCCAGGCCGGCCAAGTAAAATGTCTAGAGACCCTCTCGTGAAAACAAACAGGCAAACAAATAAAAAGGAGAGCATTTGCAGCGTAGAGCCGGTGGCTGCGTTCACTATGGAGAGAGCATAGTGGCCAGCTTCGACTTCTCCAACATCCTCCTTCCACTTCTGGTTGACTTTTCTTTCTACATTTTTGCCCATTCGGTTCCTTCCTCTTCAGAGCTCTTTCTCATGCTATCAGAGACTAACATGCTTTCTAAGTCCTCAGTGCATTTCTCACCGTTCTACCAAGACACACGGGAGCCCCCATGCCTCTGACTGCTGCCCCTTGGTCAGCTGATTCCTCACCCATTTCCCAGCTCTTCCGGCTCACAGACACCTACGCACGAATTGCAGACGCACACACAGTTTTCAGGAAGTGAACCTGATGGGAAGATCCCATTTAGCTCCCTGGTTTAGCTGTGGTAGGCTGGCAGCAAACCCCTTTCTTCTGCCTTTGTCCCCGCCTTAGCTGGGTCTGTTGTCACCTCTGTTGTCTCTTTCCAGCCATCAGGGGAGCCCTGGGTGTTTACCCTCATCATAAAAAAAAAAAAATCAACTCAGCTTTGTCCTGCTGCAGTGTCTGTCTTACTTGGAATCTAACCCCTTCAGAAATGAACTAGATCACCACAGTGCTAATTGACTCTTTCCCTTCCCACCATCCTCTCTCCTCCCTCTTTTGAGCTCCTCCCTTTGTTTCTTGGAGAATCTGTGAACCTTACCTCTATCTTGATAGCAGATAGGATGGTTATATGATCTCAACAAACATTTGTTGGTTAACTGACTTGTTGACATCACTAGCCATGAATCTGACTTCTGGACTTTGTCGTGCAGCCTATCTTTTGTCAGGTGACTGCGGTCCAGATTCTGGAATAGCTAGGAGAGGAGGAGTTACCTGGCAACAGCCCAGACTGTAGCCAGCCTCGAGTCACTCCCCTGTAGAAATGCTTTAATGCCACTCCTGCTGTACTCTGTTTGGAGGAATGGCCATTTGTTAAGGGAAGCGAGCCTGGTGCTTCCTGGGACCGTCATGCTGCTGAAATATTGAGCACACTTGTAAGCTTAAGCACCTTCTCTCACTGGCGGCAGTAATGGCTGTGAGACAGGGTGTAAATGGGCTCCCGAAGCATCCTCCTCGCTTGGCTGAATTTACTCATATTTGCTCTCATCTCTGTCCTCTTCCTGTCCATGACTGGATCTTCTCTCTGGCTGTGGAAAACACATCCGTTGGGTTCTCAATGGCCTCCAGTGCTACAAGGAATGGGCAGAGGACGTAGCCAGAGGACATCACTTTTACACACAGACCCACCAACAGGGGAAGTTGGGTGGGTCCCTAAAGATGACACTGAGGTCAAGAAAAGCTTGAATGGAAAGCACCCTGCTGCAGGATTCTCTGAACTCTCCTTGGCCAGGCTTACCACTGGGCAAAGTCCCCGCTATAATAGAAGTCCACTTGCCATCCCAGACAACTAGTACCTCTGACTACCTGGATACGCGAAGCTCTTCCCTCAGAGTTCCCTATTTGTGTTCCCTTGCGCAGTGAAAGCTTTAGCCCACTCTCCTGGCCACCTACCCCAGCCTGGGAAGAGAGAGACAGTTCTGGGGGCCCCAGCCACATCAAGCTTCCTGTCTCTTTTTCTTTTGTTAAAGCCAAATGAAACAATGTAATTAGCTTGTTACAATTAAAGTGACTCGACTGGATAAATTGTAATCACCCAGAATCAAGTCAGGCATCCCTGCAGGTCCCGGACATCGCAGCTGAGCTGCCTCATTTGCATAATTAAAATATACAAATGATAATGGATTTTGTACTCAATTTCCAGCGGCTGTGAATTTTGAGAAACTCTGAAATTAGAATAACAGAGATGAAGCCCGCCTAGAGGTAATGGGGATGACAAGTTTTGACAGTAGGGGTGTTTATAACGCTAGTTTCTCGCTACAAAATAAATAAGTACAAAAAAGATTAGAGAGCGATATTAGTTAATAGTTCCACGGGCAGTGGGGAGTGGAGATAGACTATGATTACCTCTGTGAATTTACACTGGCTTTTTTTCTTCCTTCCTTCCTTTTTTTTTTCTTTTTTCCTGACAAGCTCTCGCCTAACCTTAGGGGATACCTTCCCCCTGATTATGAGAAATTGAGAATGAATTAAATGCATAAAAAGGGTTGTCACAGATCGACTCACCAAAGGAAAAGAAATGAAATTAGTCTTGCTGCTCTTCCTTCCAGCTAGGGGCGGGTTGAAGGCCAAGGGTGCAGGAGAGAGGGGGGGGGCTGGGAAAAGGCAGGGGCATAGCCCCAGGCTGTGGTGGCCAGAGGAGGGAGGGGCTGGCAGAGCATGGAGGGGGAAGGACAGGGACAGATCGCTGTCTTTGGAACTGAACACTGGGGATTACTTACAGAGACTAAGTCCTGGAAGGACCCTTCTGCTCAAGTGTACTTTGCAGAGGTGACCAGAAATCCTGGGTCTACACTTTCATGAAAGCATTGCGCTCACCCCCGAGCACTGACTGGGAAAACGCAGGCAAGTCTGTTCCCTTTCTTCCTATAAATGCTATGAGAGTGGGGGCGGGGCCCAGGGGGCAGATATGCTCTGCTTGTCTGACATTTCCAATACCCAGCACACAGTAGTCCTTAAAAAAATATTGTTGGGTGAAAGTAAATGAATGGATAGGAGAGGTTGAGAACCATATAAGAATGCTGAGATTGGATGGGTAATCCCCTGCCCCCCCTCTCCCGGAGGCTCAAATTCTTCCACTTTTCTTAGAGCCGGGCACCTTGGCCTTGGAGTCCTCGAATAGAACAGCAGGAATGTCCACATGTCTTTTGGGCTTGCCCTCATCTGCGGTCAGTACATTGTAGTGGAAGCTGGGAGGATCCCTCTGCCAGGAACATAGCCATGGTAGCAAGGTGTGAGCGGCATGCCTTGCTGCTTGGGAAGGAAAGCCAATGCTTTGGGCCTCTCCTGGGCTCCGCAGCAAGGATGGCCACTGTGGAAAAGGTGGGAGCTATCAGTTGGGTAGAGATGGTGACTCTGGCTGATGCGTTTTCTCACCTCGCCAAGACATGTGTGTAGAAGGGGGTGAGCAGAAAGTCCGTCAACCAGCCAGTCCGCTCCCTGTATGGCTACAGTTGTGGACCAGGGATGCAGCAGTGGGAGGGGTGGAGGATGGTAGCTGGGAGTCTAGGGTTGAGCAGAAGACCCTTGGTCCCAGGGGCCCATGAACTGAGTACACAGCCGTGAGCATTCTGAGGAGGGAGCTAAGGGGAGGACAGGATTTTCTCACATCATATTCTGAGCCAGAGAGTAAGTGAAAAAAACACGCGAGCACTCATGTATTGTGTGTCGTTGTTGTTATTGTTGTTATTGGTGGTGGTGGTAGTTTGTGTGCACGCATACATGCGCATGTGCACTCATGCACTGTTGGCACACATGCCAAGAATAGAGGGTGCTGGGTACCCGGCTCTGTCACCCTTTGACTCATTCCATTGAGATAAGCTTTCTCACCGAGCCGGGAGCCTTCCTTTTTTTTTTTTTTTGTCTAGCCTGGTGGTCAGCAGGCCACAGGCATCCTCTCATACCCTGCCCCCACTCCCTCCGGTTCTGAGGTTACAGGTGTGTACTACCACGCCTGGCTTTTACATGGCTGCTGAGATTTGAACTCAAGTCCTTCTGCTTGCTCAGCAAGCATTCTTAACCACAGAGCCGCCTCCCCAGCCCTGCTATCTTCTTTTGAGGACTCTGGTTGTGGTGTGGGGACCTGCCTACAGGACTGGATAAGCAATGGCAGGTAAGGTTCCTTGGAGGAAGTTCACCAACACACGCATGCCTACAAATATACAGACCCCACAGGACTGGGAAGTTCCACCATGACCTCACTGGATGGGTCTACTTTGAATGCCATTGTCCCTTGGGCATCAGGACTGCCACTGTGGGGCTCTCTGTTGGTTCACTCAGTCTTGACATCTGCCCTTGCAAGAAGACATTTGATGGCCATCCAGTCAAGGCTTCAAAAACTCTCTTCTCTTAGGGTTGAGATGTATGGGTGGTCAGTTTTCACTATCGTGATGTAATGTATGTTCTGCGTGATATAATCTATGTTCTGCATTATGGCTCTCATCAATGATCCATCATCTTATGTCACATCTCTCCAGATGCCATCACTGGGAAGTCTTCTGTGTTATTTTCCCTGTCGCTGGACTTTATTGCCACCAAGTCCTTTCCAGCATATTGCACAGAATCCTCGGAGGCTGGCTGCTCATCCTATGTGCAGTAGAGCTCGGGAGGTCTTTTACAAGTGAGAGGCTTTCCTCTCAGCCTTCAGAGGGGCTGACATATGGTGCTGGACAGGCCACATGCAGGCTGGATGGTTGAGAGAGGTGGGATGGCGTTTGTCCCCATCCTCCAGTTATTTTTTTTCTAGAAGCAACATGGTGTTAACAGAGCAGTATGACACTTAAGTTTCTTGGGGCTCTGCATGGTTGTAACTACTACCATTTCTTCAGTCCATAGCACGGTGCCTGGTGCATAATAGATGCTTACTAAGTATCTGTAGGGTCAGTTAATGAATGAGCAGGTACTGGTTCTTGAAGACAGATATAGTATGGAACATGACACAATTTTCACTAGGTTCAAGTCTATCCGCTTATCACTAAATCTCCTTTCCCTTCAGTTGAGTTCACGGCCTTGCTTCTTTCGTCCCCCTTCAAGCTCTGTGACTTGGGTCGGGGCACCACTGTAATGTATCTGGACTAAGGTGATAACATCTGCATTTTCACATGGAACCGGCAGTGACCTGACCACCCTCCTTTATCAGAGAAGACCCTTCCTGTCTTCCCTTCGCTTCCCACACTCACGATCACCATGACGCCCATGGCCCCAGTCATCAGCATTCCTGCCTTCTAGTTCCTGCCTGGGCTGAAAGGGGCCCAGTGCTAGTCTGGGCCTTGTCCTCCCAAGTTTTTTTCCTTGGTTCCTCTACACCAAGTCATGAGGGCTCCAGCCAGACCTCACAGCTTCCTCCAGGGGACCTCCCTGGGACTCCTTGCCTTATGTCCTTGTCATTTCTTCTTCCCCCCACTTCCCTGGGATCACACATTTAAATCTCCTTTCCCACCACTGTAAAACCGGAGACTGCCAGGAGCAGGGAGGGGCCACGTGCCTCTGCCTCTGACCACAGAGAGCAGTTGGTGTGTAGCAGAGTTTGACACACAGGCCTTACTCGCTGAATGAATGAATTTATGAAAGCTGGGTGCAGGCATCATCAGCCTGCTCCGGAAGAGAGGAAGTTGAGGGTAGAGGGGCCAGAGGACCATCTGCACCCAGAGGTTGGAAAGAGAATGGAGCACAAGAAGAAACGGTGTCCTACGGGTCAGGCAGGGCCAGCTGTGTGGCGAGGCTGGGCTTTCCATGGAAGGACTATCAGTCAGCTCTACAACGTCCCCCTAGCTGGGCTCAGCCGGAGTCAGAGGACTGCTCATGGACCTATTTCCTTCCCCTTGTTAGGGAGGCTGCTCATTTGAGCTCACTGTGCCCGCTTTCCTTGTGATAACTAAACCCAGGGCCTGTGCACAGCAGGCAAAGGCCGCCAGGGAGCTGCGTCCACAGCCTTCCCTGTCCGTCACATGACTTACTTCACACACTCCTTCCTCGGGGTTAGTGACTGTTGTGGATCCCAGCCCTACCGTCCCCTGGGCTGTGGGTCTGGGGACAATTGTTTTCTGTACAGCCCCGCCTTCTGGGCCTCACCTCCTAGAGGCAATGGGTATCTGCCCCGCGTCCGGAACCTTGGAGTAGCCATTTTGAGGCCTCGTCTATTAGAGAATTAATTTTTAATGGGTTTTATAGCATGGTGGATAAATCAGTTAGGAAAAGACAAGGAGCTGGCAGTGCCTAATGAGTATCGATTTGGCCATTTAAAAGGGAAACCTTGACAAAGGGGACAGTGGCCCGGCAGAGTTTACATCAGCCATGACCCATGACCAAGAGGCACTGGGGTACTCCTTTACTGCTAACTTTTTTTTTTTTTAATAGCTGCCACAGATGCCAGACTATTTTAGGGTAAGTGGCACGCCCTTTGCTGGTGTGTACACCCCTCCGAGGGGGGATGAAGAGCCCATTCTTCTGTGGAATCCCTTTGTATTAAACACTGCTGAGGCTGCTCCCCAAGCGATGTGGGAGAGGGGACGGAGGGGCTGGGGCTGCAGGGTCAACGGTATTTGGCTGGGGTTGGCTGCGTCTGGGACTCAGAAGACAGCATCTTGCCTGAGACAGACACTGTTACTGCACCCATGGTGAGGCCGAAGGGGGCGGGGATAATAATACTCCTTTTCTGCAACACTGTCTCTCCTCAAAGAGTTGGTGAAAACTGCCTGTTGAAATGTATTTTCCTGAAGTAGGAGACTCCGAGGTGCCTCCTGCGTTCTGTTCTTAAGGACTTCTCAGTCAGGGATGGTCAGGGAACTCCTCACCTCAGGAGCGAAAACTCTGGGTTCGAGTTTTGGTTCTCAGCCTAATGAATAGGAACAACAAGTCCTTTTCGCTCCTACTAAAGAGTATATAATTGACTGCAAATTTTTCCTATATATTTATCATCATAAGAAGCAGTTGAATAACCTCTGACTAATATACTAATACCCTTCCTTCTAACTCCTATACTGTAATCCTTGGGAGGAGTCAATGTGTTTAACATGTCATTGTGTGGTGAGTGAGGTTTTGTTTTTTGTTTGTTTGTTTGTTTTATTTTGTGTGCTACCTTTCCAAATACCCTCAATAGTGTTACCTTAACAAAAGCCATGCCTGAGAGGCTTCTTGGAGATTACCCTCTGGGCCAGGCTGCAACATCAGCATCCCGTGGAATACATTTCCTTTTCTATTCACAGGTCGTGTTGAGAGTCGTGGGAAGTTCCGATGACCACGTGGACACCAGGCTGGAGCAGTCTTGGGCACAGCTGTGGACTGTGGGGGAATTTATTTTTAAAAATGTCTCCTCTCACCAGGTCCCTTTATCTTGCGGAATTTACCTTGGTTCCGACTTCCCTTGCTATGGCCGGATGAACAGCATTCCTCACCACCCAAGGAAGGGGTGGGCATTCAACTCCCTCCCCATCAGTCCCAGAAGGGTCTCCTTACCCCCCGTACTTGATGCCCAGGCCCTGACAGAGGCCAAGCAGGGACAGCACTTCTCATCAGGCGGAGCACTCCAGAATCCTAGGGGGGTGTGAAGGCTTTTCTCGTCACCTCTCCATGCCATTTCATCTTCAAGATAGAGTTTTGTGTTTCAAGCCCAGAAGACAGACTCTCATAGGGATTTCAGAGTCGTGTGTGTGTGTGTGTGTGTGTGTGTGTGTGTGTGTGTGTGTGTTTCGACCTCTAGAACCTCTGGGGTGTCTATAATTGGATGGCCATAATTTGGGGGTGCCACAGTGAGGGTGCTTCTGGCTGGGACTCACATTTGAGTTTATGGATCAGAAGATGCTGACAGTCCCTTACACCAGGGAGTGGGCTTCACCCAAGCCACCAAGGGCACCACCTGAATGCAGAGGCTGAAGGAGGGGACGTGTTCTCTGCTGGGCTGCTTGAGCTGAGGCGCTGCTCCCCTGCTCTGAGGTAAGCCTCTCAGCTTCGCTCTGCTCCTCAGGTGCTCATGCCTTAATTCACACCACCGGCTCCTCTAGCTCTCTGGCTTAAAGATGGGGCACCACAGGGTTCATGAGACTCCAGGATGAGCAGCTCCCTTTCTCTCCCTCCTTCCCTGCCTTCCCCCTTCTCCTTTTCCATTCTCTACTGGTTCTGTCCTTCCTCCTGGATTCCCAATACAGCATTCCAGAGGTGAGATTCCTGGGAAACAGGCAAAGCCCGTTCGCATGTTTCAAATCACTGTCAGTGTGGAAGCTCCGTGAATATCCACTCCTTTCACAGCTGTGGGCCCGTGGAGTGATAGCATGAGGTAGATGCAGATTTGAGTAACCATCTGAGTCAACTTTGTCTTCCTATGGGTGAGGAATCAGGTCCAAAGACATTAAGTATTTTGTGACAATTTTAAATCCAGCTGGTGACAGAAATAAGTACCAAATACAAACCTTTACACCCAACCCTGAGTGTAAGTCCCCTAAGAACACGCTCTGGGTATTCTGTTGAGTTCTGAATCACATAATATAGTTGTTTCACACACACACACACACACACACACACACACACACACACACACTACTCAGGGAAATCTGGAGGGCTGATGCCCTCTTGAAATTGACCCAGTGGCAGAATCCCTAATCCCTGGTCTAGCTCCGGCCTTGTTTAGACCTGGAGAATCTGGATTGAGAGTAAGATCCCAGGTGGTGCTGAACTTGGTGATCCATCCATTACACTTGAAAAAAAGGCACCGAGGTATGCCTTTCCATTGGACCTATCCATTTCTAATATAATTTGACGTACTCGTTCCCAGGAAGCTTTCTTTATTAGACACTAAGTGGCTACGTGAGAAATCCCAGACTTAAAAGATACTAGTTTAAAAGTATTTAATGTGAATAATTACCTTCAGGGTGGTCTAGGTAGAAAGATTAAATAAATTAAGTCGAGTCAATAGGAGCTTAAGCATCATTTGTTAAAGCAGTACCATTAGTTTTTTCTTTTCCTGGTGGAAATTCTCTCCTTGTCACATAATCCTAATTAATTATTGTATAAAGACCTGAAAACTTAAATGCACAAGGGAGTAATAATCTAATGTTTCATTAACCAGCAGCTTTGAAAGCCAGAACCAAGCGAGAAAAGGCGCAGAAACCAGGGCACAGAGCAAGTCCCCTCCAAGTGGCCCGAGGTCCACACGAGCACCTCCATCTGTCACCGAGTGTGTTAACGTGAGCACTCATTCACACTGGCACATACACCGGCTCTTTTGACATGATCTTTTTGCAGCCAGCCAATCAATGTGAATCTTCAGGAGTATTTCATTGATTTTGCAATATGCTTTGTAATTACCGAATCAATATAAAATTCTCAACTCATTAGGACATCAGCTTTCTTAAATCATTTATATTAATGTGTTTAACCAAAGGCATTGGAGTTCCTCCTTTGAAAAAAAAGTCACTTATTTAATCACCTACATTAAAAATGAACAAATGCTCTGGGCTGGAAGTTTAGTTTACTTGATTTTTAAGGAGCTCTTGCTCTGGTTCTTTCTTGGAAAGGCTCTCAGCAAACTGGGTTCCACGGTACGGAGCTGAATGGGAGTGTGGAACTGAGCAACCCAGGAAGGGAGCAGGGGAAACTGGCATCGAAAGTGTCGCCTCTGGCTACAGCTTTGACTGAGGCAGTTCTGAGCTTCTCTGGTCGTTTGTCAAAAGCCACCTCAGCTGAACAAAACGGGGCTCTGTCTAATGTTTCTGTCACCCTGACCACTTAGAAAATTACAAGGGTTTTAGAAATCTGCGCCAAAAAATAGGGACAAAGACCGACTGTATATCTCTTATGCCACAGTGGATTAAATACTTAAACAGATTTAACACCATATAATAACTCATGAGTGGGATGGGCAGGCACTCTCTCAGGAGACACTGGGGATGCCTTGGCATGATTCAGCTATGTTCACGATATGTCTGTGGTAGGGGCCAAGGGCAAACACAGATAGGCTTCTTGTGGAAACGCTCCTTGTGGCGTAACTCACAGGCATGCCACTGCTGAAGACTGTACACTTTAGACATCCTGTACACATTGGTGACCTCAGAGGCAAACAGAGCCCCTTTCTTCCTCCCTCAAGGGCCACATAGACCCAGGTTACGCCACTTAATGTTTGAAGTTTCATTACCAGCGTTTGAAACTCCGTTCAAAGGTGTTTATTCTGCCCAACAGGATGGCACTGCTTCATGCCCCATCCTCAGAGAGCATAACAACAACGTGGTCCCGTCCATACACTCTGAACCCAAGAGTCCAACAAGGCCTCTCCTGCACCATCTGCTGTGATGCAGCATCCCTGTGAGATGGGCTAATGCTGGCAGTCCATAGGCTAGAGAATTAAATGGATTGCTAGAGGAGAGGTTAATTGAAAATCTGTCCCTCACCTCTCATTACCCAGAGCTGTCTTCCTAGAGGAACTGAACAGAGGTAATCTGGGTGCGCAGGTGCCCCACGGATGGCTCGCCCTCAGTGAATCTCCATGCCCATCTCACGGAGGTGGAGAGGTAGCTTCTACTCTTCCTGATTGTGAATGAGGAATGGATGAGGGATGGTGGCTCTGGCCTCTCATCCATTGGTTGCCCACCAAGGACAGTTAGCTACTGGAGATCCTGGGGCTTTAGCTAGCTAGCAGTTGCATGAGAGATGCCAGTGAATGTGGGAGAGATGACAAGAACAGCAGCTGATTAAAACCACGCTATCAGTATTCTTTGTGACTGCACGCTGCTGTCGCCATTTCTCAGGGCCCTTCCTCCCATCCCACTGAGCGTGCCTGTTACTCCGGTATACTGATAGTATGCCATCCCAGGGCTTTGAAATGCCACCCAAACATCCTGGTGATGGGCTCCATCCCCACACCTGCCTCAACTGGCTGAGTACAGAGAGGCCTCCACCCAGGGGTAAACAAGACTTGCCAGGTATTAGCCTGTTAGCCTTCCAGCAGAAGATCTGCATGGCTTCCAGACACAACTTAAACCACACAAAGAATGAAGCCATGGAGTTCTAATTGTGGAATTTCCGTTGCCTGCACGGGAGCTAGGCCCTGATTGAGGGTGCACATCAGCTGACTGCTGGGCTCTGCTGTTCCTCTGGAAAGAGGGGCACATTGGCTGCCATCCCAGGATTTCTGTTAATAAATCAGACTTCTCTGCCACCAGCTGCTTGGCATATTGTTTTCATACCAGTAACACGGTTGCCAAATTGTCATTGTGCTGAGTTGGGGGTAGTACCGGGGCTGGTGTAATTAACCCCCTCAATGCACCTCACCCTGGAGTTCACCCAGAGAAACTTGGCTTCAAGATGGCCCCAGTGGCAGGGGGTAGGGAACCGATGGCCTAGCCACCCTCGCCGGGGAGGATGGATTAATCACAGAAGGGTGGTTGACAGCCTGGGGAGGGAGCAGCTGTTCTGAGAGTGGGGGCGAGATTCAGAGAAATGGCTTGGTCTTTGTGCAGACACCTTCACTCTCAATAGGCACCACTGGCACTTAAGTGGCACTATGTGTATCCTGGAACTTGAAGTCTTTCTTCCATGTTCTTCAGCTCATTTTGCCTCCCCAAAGCCTTTTGGATTATTACTAAAAAAAAAATGAGTATGTAACAGTTTTGATACCATATCACAACCATGTCATATGTGCGTGCTACCAAGAGCTGCCATCCTCATGCATATTTGTTTCATGCTTCACAGCTGATAGGTAAGACAGTCTAATGATTTTGTGCTCCCTCTTTCATTGCAGTATTTTTTTTAAGATGGGGAAGCAGGTGCGGGGATCTGGAGCTGCCTATCCTTCAGCATAGACTGGTCCAGGAATGCCTTCTTATCTAGCTCTGAGCTGCAGTTCTTTCTGAGAATATGTGGAGTAAGGGCCAGTGCTTTTTGGGTTAGGCACAGAGGCAAAGAAGGGAGATCTCTAGGGGATTTCTGGGTACCATGACTTACATGGGATCAGAAATGACAGCAGTGGTCAGATTCTGCCTGGTGTCTTTCTTGAACAGCCCAGGCTTGAGTGCATTAGAGTGACAAACCACTATTTTCACTTGGTGAGCTGTAGGTGTCAAGTAGGAACTACAGAGGGACTGTAGCCTAATGTTAACACTGCACAGGTGAAGGAACAGACTCAGGAGGCAGGAAGTAACTACCCTTTCTTTCTCTGAGCGGATATTCTCCTCAGGGGGGAAGATATGACAAAGGTCAATTTAAGGTCACAGAGAAAAGCCCAAGATGCACAATAAGGGTGAGGGGTGCCATTTAAATTAAACAAGGCCAGTGAACAAGAACTTCTGATTTATATTAGTGGTTATTTCATATGGTTTAATCTGTTAGCTGGGGAGGCTAGATGTTTGAAGGGGGTTCACAGAAGATAAGCAACAGAAATGGTGAAAGAAGAATTTGAAATGATTGCCACAAGCTGCTATAAAGCATTTATTACTTAGGAAATATGCTCTCAGAGGGCAATGGCAGAGCTGTATTGAGATTTGTCTTAAAATATCTTAACAGTATTGTTACCTGACAACAACAGGTACCCAATGACACAGTCACACGAACAGTCACACATTTCATTTCTGTTTATTTTTGAGTCAGAATTTATTCCATTTGGCTTTGTGTGGCAGAACTTGATTCTAGAGGCTTAAACAATTAAGACATTTTTTTTCTCCTACAAAAAAATAGAACAGTAGTAACCTTCTTTCTAGAAATAAATTAGCCTTTGGCCAACTCATCAGGCAACATTGTTTCTTCTTACTCTTATCCTTAAACATTGGTACTTGTCCCTATCTTAAGTAGGCTGCTTCATCTCAAGAGATCTGGTCTAAATTTCAGGCAAAAGACACTGTGTGTTGGCAGGATCTTCATCTTTTTATTAAGTGTTTCTGGATGTCCTACCCATTAGACTTCTGTGTTCTAGTTTTGTTGCTGTGAAGAGACACCATGACCACAGCAACTCTTATAAAGGAAAATATTTCATTGGGGCTGGCTTACAGTTTAGCCTATTATTGTCATGGCAGGAAGCATGGTGAAATGGAGGCAGACATGGGGCTGGAGAGGGAGCTGAGAGTTCTACATTTTGATCCACAGGCAGCAGTAAGAGACTGAGTCTCTAGGCCTACCTTGAACTTCTGAGACCTTAAAGCCCACCCCCTAGTGACTCACTTTTCTAACAAAGCCATTCCTACTTTAAAGAGGCTATATCTTGTAATAGTGTTGCTCTTTATGGACCTATGGAGGCCATTTTTATTCAAACCACCATACTGTCTGTTTGCAACTCATTGGAAAGAGGTGAGCCAGAGCCATCTATAGCTGCAAGGGAGTCTGGAACTAGAGCTGATGGGCAGGAGAGTGCCATGCATAAAAATAGATATAATATATATTTTTTCAGTTGTTTTAAAGTGAAAATGATTTAGATAAAAAAAATACAAGTAGAAGTTCAGAGATGGAAATCTCTGAGTGTAATTCATAAGATCATATGTTTATTTTTTGTCTCTCCCCCAAATTGTCATGAAATGCCCATACCATAAAAGGTACTGTGAAGACACAAACAGGAACAAAACAGATGACATTTGTCTTCAAGGAATGCCAACAGACACATGCAGACAGGGAGTCCTACTGAATAATGATGGAGGAAAGATCCAGGTAGGCAGAATGTGCAAAAGGGATCAGAGTCTGTGGAAGCAAAAGGAAGACCTGTGGAGCAGTTGTACAAGACTAAAGGAGACTGGAACTTCAAGTGACCTGGGAAGGTGTCTTAGTTAGGGTTTTACTGCTGTGAACAGACACCATGACCAATACAAGTTTTATAAAAGACAACATTTAATTGGGGTTGGCTTACAGGCTCAGAGTTTCAGTCCATTGTCATCAAGGCAGAAACATGGCAGCATCCAGGCAGGCATGGTACAGGAGGACCTGAGAGTTCTACATCTTCATCTGAAGGCTGCTAGTAGAAGACTGACTTCCAGGCAACTAGGGTGAGGGTTTTAAACCCACACCCACAATGACACACCTACTCCAACAAGGCCACACCTCCTAATAGTGCCACTCCCTGGGAAAAGCATATACAAACCACAACAGAAGGAAAGCAACTGGTCCTATAGATGTAGGTTGATGAAATCAGACTCAGGGCACACACACTAGGCATCAGTGGGGTGTTAGGGTACAGCATGACAGCTGAGTGTTGTGAGCCAATTATAGTTTAGTGGACATGTAAGGCCTTAAATGTGATTTCCTTGGCTACTCAGAGTTACCAAATGCCCTTTGTGTATCTGCTCACAAATAGAAGTGTGTGATCTATACTAGAGAGCTCATTTTATATTGGGGGGAGGGGAACATCAATATTCAGAGATTTCAAGTGACCTGTTGGTGATCAGCTAATAATAACATCTGGCCCAAACCCACATTCTCCTGAACTCTGCTCCTTTCCTTCTAATAAACATTCTATGATAACAGGCACTTAATTGTCAAGCATCTGATATGGTCTTGGTAGCAGTTCAGCAACATATATCCAATAGGATAAAGTCCAGTTTTACACACAGGAGATGTAGGTTAAGAAAGATGACTGCCAGTCAGGCAGTGGTGGCGCATGCCTTTAATCCCAGCATTAGGGAGGCGGAGACAGGCAGATTTCTGAGTTCGAGGCCAGTCTGGTCTACAGAGTGAGTTCCAGGACAGCTAGGGCTACACACGGAAATCCTGAAAACCAAAAAAACCAAGACAAGGACGGAAACTATACCCGGGAAGAAGCAAGATAGAAACCTCCTCTCATCAAACCCAAAAGAAGGTAACCTCTCGAATATAAAAAATAAATAAAATAAATAAATATAATTTCAAAAATGTCTGGAGGAAATAATTACTATTCCTTAATATCTCTTAACATCAATGGACTCAATTCCCCAATAAAAAGACATAGATTAACAGACTGGATACGGAAACAGGACCCTACATTTTGCTGCATACAGGAAACACATCTCAGTGTCAAAGACAAACACTGCCTTAGAGTAAAAGGCTGGAAGACAATTTTACAAGCAAATGGTCTCAGGAAACAAGCTGGAGTAGCCATTCTAATATCAGATAAAATTGACTTCCAACCTAAAATCATCAAAAGAGACTCAGAAGGTCACTTCTTGCTGGCCAAAGGAAAAATCCACCAAGAAGAGCTCTCAATACTGAACATCTATGCTCCAAATGCAAGGGCAGCCTCATTCTTAAAAGAAACCTTACTAAAGCTTAAAGCACACATTACACCTAACACAATAATTGTGGGTGACTTCAACACTCCACTCTCCTCAATGGACCGATCAGGAAAGCAGAAACTAAACAGGGACACAGTGAAACTAATTGAAACTCTGGACCAATTGGATTTAACAGATATATATAGGACATTTCACCCTAAAGCTAAAGAATATACCTTTTTCTCAGCTCCACATGGGACCTTCTCCAAAATAGACCATATAATTGGTCACAAGACAGATGTCAACAAATACAAGAAGATCGAGCTAATCCCATGCCTTCTATCAATCACCATGGAGTAAGAGTGGTCTTCAATAACAACAAAAACAACAGAAAGCCCACATACACATGGAAACTGAACAATACTCTACTCAATGACACCTTGGTCAAGGAAGAAATAAAAAAAGAAATCAAAGACTTTTTAGAATTCAATGAAAATGAAGGTACAACCTACCCAAATCTATGGGACACAATGAAAGCAGTGCTAAGAGGAAAACTCATAGCTCTAAGTGTATCCAAAAAGAAACTGGAGAGAGCATATACTAGCAGCTTAATGGCACACCTTAAAGCCCTGGAAGAAAAACAAGTTAATTCACCCAGGAGGAGTAGAAGACAAGAAATCATCAAACTCAGGGCTGAAATCAATCAAATAGAAACAAAGAGAACCATACAAAGAATCAACAAGACCAGGAGCTGGTTCTTTGAGAAAATCAACAAGATAGATAAACCCTTAGCCAGACTAACCAAAGGACACAGAGACAGTATACAAATTAACAAAATTAGAAATGAAAAGGGAGACATAACAACAGAAACTGAGGAAATTCAAAACATCATCAGATCCTACTACAAAGGTCTATACTCAAAACAACTGGAGAACCTGGAGGAAATGGACAATTTCCTAGACAGATATCAAATACCAAAATTAAATCAGCATCAAGTAGATCAGCTAAATAGTCCCATAACCCCTAAAGAAATAGAAGGGGTTATAGAAAGCCTCCCAACCAAAAAAAGTACGGGACCAGATGGTTTTAGTGCAGAATTCTACCAGACCTTCAAAGAAGACTTAACACCAATACTCTCCAAACTATTCCACAAAATAGAGACAGAAGGGACACTGCCCAACTTATTCTTCGAAGCCACAATTACGCTAATACCTAAACCACAAAAAGATCCAACAAAGAAAGAGAACTACAGGCCAATTTCTCTTATGAATATAGATGCAAAAATACTAAATAAAATTCTTGCTAACCGAATCCAAGAGCACATCAAAACGATCATCCACCATGATCAAGTAGGCTTCATCCCAGGGATGCAGGGATGGTTCAATATACGGAAATCCATCAATGTAATCCACTACATAAACAAACTCAAAGAAAAAAACCACATGGTCATCTCATTAGATGCTGAAAAAGCATTCGACAAAATTCAGCATCCTTTCATGCTAAAAGTCTTGGAAAGAGCAGGAATTCAAGGCCCATACCTAAACATAGTAAAAGCAATCTACAGCAAACCAGTAGCCAACATCAAAATAAATGGAGAGAAACTTGAAGCATTCCCACTAAAATCAGGGACTAGACAAGGCTGCCCTCTCTCTCCATATCTTTTCAATATAGTACTTGAAGTTCTAGCAAGAGCAATTAGACAACATAAGGAAGTCAAAGGGATACAAATTGGAAAGGAAGAAGTGAAACTATCATTATTTGCAGACGATATGATAGTTTACCTAAGCGACCCAAAAAACTCCACCAGAGAACTTCTACAGCTGATAAACAACTTCAGCAAAGTGGCAGGTTATAAAATTAACTCAAGCAAGTCAGTGGCCTTCTTGTACTCAAAGGACAAGCAGGCAGAGAAAGAAATTAGGGAAATAACACCCTTCACAATAGCCACAAACAACATAAAATATCTTGGCGTAACTCTAACCAAACAAGCGAAAGATCTGTACAACAGGAACTTCAAGTCCTTGAAGAAAGAAATCGAAGAAGACCTCAGAAGATGGAAAAATATTTCTTGCTCCTGGATTGGCAGGATCAATATAGTAAAAATGGCCATCTTGCCAAAAGCAATATATAGATTCAATGCGATCCCCATCAAAATCCCAACTCAATTCTTCATAGATCTAGAAAGAGCAATTCTCAAATTCATCTGGAGCAACAAAAAACCCAGGATAGCTAAAACTATTCTCAACAATAAAAGGACTTCTGGGGGAATCAATATCCCTGACCTCAAGCAGTACTACAGAGCAATTGTGTTAAAAACTGCATGGTATTGGTATAGCAACAGGCAAGCAGATCAATGGAACAGGATTGAAGACCCAGAGGTTAACCCACAGACTTATGGTCACTTGATCTTTGATAAAGGAGCCACAACCATCCGGTGGAATAAAGATAGCCTTTTTAACAAATGGTGCTGGTTCAACTGGAAGTCAACATGCAGAAGAATGCGAATTGATCCAATCTTATCTCTTTGCACTAAGATCAACTCCAAGTGGATCAAGGACCTCCACATAAAACCAGACACACTAAAACTATTAGAAAAGAAACTTGGGAAGACCCTGGAGGACTTGGGCACAGGGGAAAAGTTCCTGAACAGAACACCAATAGCTTATGCTCTAAGATCAAGAATCGACAAATGGGACCTCATAAAATTACAAAGTTTCTGCAAAGCAAAGGACACTGTCAGAAGGACAAAACGGCAACCAACAAAGTGGGAAAAGATCTTCACCAACTCCACATCTAACAGAGGGCTAATATCCAATATATACAAAGAACTCAAGAAGTTAGACCGCAAAGAAACAAATAACCCTATCAAAAAATGGGGCACAGAGCTAAACAAAGAATTTTCACCAGAAGAAATTCGGATGGCCGAGAAACACCTTAAAAGATGTTCAACATCATTAGTCATCAGGGAAATGCAAATCAAAACAACCCTGAGATTCCACCTCTCACCAGTCAGAATGGCTAAGATTAAAAACTCAAGAGACAACAAGTGCTGGCGAGGATGTGGAGAAAGAGGAACACTCCTCCACTGTTGGTGGGATTGCAAAATGGTAAAACCGCTCTGGAAATCAGTTTGGCGGTTCCTCAGAAAATTGGGCATATTACTTCCAGAGGACCCTGGCATACCACTCCTGGGCATATACCCAGAGGATTCCCCTGCATGCAATAAGGACACATGCTCCACTATGTTTATAGCAGCCTTGTTTATAATAGCCAGAAATTGGAAGCAGCCCAAATATCCCTCAAAGGAGAAATGGATACAGAAAATGTGGTATATTTATACAATGGAATACTACTCAGCAATTAAAAATAATGAATTCATGCAATTTGTAGGTAAATGGTTAGACCTGGAAAATATCATCCTGAGTGAATTAACCCAATCACAAAAGAATGCACATGAAATGCAATCACTGATAAGTGGATATTAATGAGCCCAGAAGCCCTAAATACTCAAGACACAAATAGCAAGTCAAATGATTCCCAAGAAGAAGAAAGGAGAGGACCCTGGGCCTGTAAAGATTGCATCCAGTTTAGTAAAGAAACCGAGGGGGTGGGGGAATTATTGGGGAACAGATGGGGGGGAGAGGAACTATGGGAACTATGGTGGGTGGGAACTGGGAAAGGGGAAAGCCTTTGGAATGTAAACATAGAATATAGAAAATAAAATTAAAAAAAAAGAAAAAAAAAAGAAAAGAAAGATGATTGCCACACCCATTCTGTCTCTTGTCCCAGACTCCATTTAACTGCTGCACCTCTTCAGATGAGAATTCTAATAGATGGTGCATGGAATAAGGGCCCACTCTACAAGTATATGTTATCTTCACCAAGGTGAGATGTGGCCCAAGTGCTACCACCTTGATCACTTTCTCTCATGAATAGAAAGAATAGCTTTTCACACCATCATCATGTCACTTGAGTCTCAAGGCTCAGCAAGGCATGGAGGGACTGGAAAGTGTCCTGACTGTGTTTTGAGATTCTTGACCATTGGTGATCTAGCCATGCTTGGTCACCTCAAGCAGGGAACAATTCTGAGAATGGAAAGAAGCCACTAGAGAACTGACTGGATAAGGAGCTGTCAATAGAAAGGTCACTGGATGACCTCACCATAGACTTCCATCACCTTGATTGGTCTTATAGAGATGGGATTGGGTACCTAGCTGTTACTACTGGTAAGGTTTGGGTGAGATGAGAGTAGCTCATGTTAACATAGATTCTGTTCAGGGTTCACCAATTTACTCCATTTTAGAACCATGAGGGCTAGTCTGAGAGGGTCATTGTTCTAGGATGATGGCGTAACAGCCTGCCCCATGGCCTGCTAGGGGCTATTGGCAGAGACCAGACAAATCTGCTTTTCCTGCTGTTATTCCATAATCACGGCCCAACATTCTCATACTGATCTCTCCTCTTGGGCCTCTGGGCCTCCAGGTTCTGACTATTCAGGCCAACATAGTGATGCCAAAACTTTCTCCCCTGTTTTACTCCAAATGGTCCTACCAATTGTCCTGTAAAAGGATGCAAAACTTGCCCCTAGCCAGGTCCTATGTGTTCCGGGGCTCACATGACAAGACAGGAGTGTCTTGACCCTGTTGGTGCATAAAATTGCCACAAGACTCTTAAGTTTCTAACTTTTTCTGTTAGCTGAAAACCAATGAACACTAACAGTACATTTCTAATCTGCAGGGCATTTCCTTTACGCCAAGAAAGGCTTCACAAGTTCAGGATCCTGTTTAGTTTGAACTGACAAGATAAGTAAATAGTTTTGTTTTCATGAACAAACCAATGGCAGTTCTTCAAAGGCATGAATTGCAGATGCTATTTGAGACACCTGGATTTAGGATAACAGGAAATATTTGGGGGGGTTGTAAGTCTCCCCTTCCCCACACGATACTGCAAGGCCAATGTTCATGTATATGAATGTTAAAATCTCCCAAGTAGACTTGGAATGGCCCATGGGCAAGTACAACAAGTTTTCACTCCCACTTCCTACTTTAGGAGAAAGACAGCCTGAGGAGAACCATGTCCTGTGAGAAAGGCTGTAGTAGAACATGAGAGAAGAAGGCTTGTTTCCAAGGCAATGTAGTGACATCACAGCTTCCCAGTATGGAGGTGCAGCATGGAGGAAGGCTTGTTTCCAAGGTAACATAGTGACATCACAGCCTCCCAGTGTGGAGGTGCAATATGGAGACAGATGTCTTCTTCTTGGTGCCATTGAGCTTTTGTTTGTTTGTTTTTTATCTCGATTTGAAATAATCAATGAGGTGACACAAGGAAAAATTGCTGAAGCTGCTTCAGTTTGTCCCTGCTACTAGTGACAGCTGTGCTTGATTGACTACATCTGGAATTAGTAAGACCTAAGTAGCTGGGCATCCCTTTGAGGGATTGTCTTGATTGGATGATTTAAGGTGGGAAGGACCACCTTAAATCTGGGCCACTCCTTCTTGTGACAGCCAATATATAAGGACATAGAAGAAAGAAGCTTTTGCCTGATTGCCTTCACTCTTGTCCTGCTGCTGGGGTACTAATCCTATTTATCAGGGTTCCACCGGATAACTGAGTTACCTCTCAAAGTACCCACTTTTCAACATCACCTCAAAGATTAGGCAGCAACATAGGTATTTCAGAGATGCACAGAACTTCAGACCACTCATTGGCCACTGCCTAGGGAACAGCATGGCATTCCTCTGTGCTTTGTGCATGTATTTTAAGATGTGAGCGCTCAGCTTCCTGCTCCCGCCAGCATACCTTTTCTTTACCATCATAAACACTGCTAGCCTTCTGGAACTATATTCCCAAATAAACTCTTCCTTCTGTATGTTGCCTAGGTCTTCAGTGTTAGCCTGATGGCTTACCCTTATTGGGTGTTTCAGAAAGGAAACTGGAAGACTTTCAGAGAACTCTGTTTCTCAACCTTTACTGCTCCACTAGGCAGGCACTATTTATTACTTCTATGTTTCTAGTAGAGAAAACTAAAATAGGAACAGCCAAAACAATTGGCCCTAATTTACAGAACAAGCAAGGGTGTCATTCTGAATGTACATTGTACACTGTACGGAGGAGGGATTTGAGAGCTAGAGCTACCATCTGGGATCCTTATCTGTTTTGTGAATAGAGATTATAGGGATTAAAGTGAGATGTACCCCTATAGTCTTAGGCAGTTGAATATTTGGTCCCCAGTTGATGTAGTTCTTTGAAAGGTTCAGGGACATACAGGAAGTATGTCCCTGGAACCAAGCAAGGCACATGCCTTTAATCCCAGTACTCAGGAGGCAGAAGCAGGCAGATCCATGTGAGTTTAGGTCAGCCTGGTCTATACAGCTAGTTTCAAGACAACCAGGGCTTCCCACCCACAGCGGCAGTGTGGTTGCTCATGGTCGTCACCCATGAATCCTCAGAGGTGGGGGTGGGGGGGAAGCGGGGTTGGACTGCCAGGAGCTCAGTGACATCAGGCAGAGGTAAGCTCAGTGAGAACAAACTCTCAGAGGCAGCTTTAGTGAGACAACTCATTTAATGGGGGAAACAAAGACTAAGCGTGGGTAGGAGCTTTGGGAGTGAGTGGCTGGGGCCAGGGTGCAGGGGATGTCCCATTTGCATAAGGAGGAATTCCAGGTGGTGCTGGGCATGACTTTATAAGAGGAGAGGAAATTTAACTGGCTACCGGGCTACTTTGGAACCCCACTCTTGCTCTGGTCCTGCTCCCACCCCTACCCCACTGGCAAGTCCCACGGCTTGCCTTTGCTCTCCTGTCATAGACTAACCCTTTGGAACTATAAGCCCAAATAAGTTCCTTTCTACATTTCCTTGGTCATAACGCCTTCTCACATCAATGGAAAGGCCCATTTGATTCTCAGATTCTTCAATGGTACAACTATAGCAAAACCACAGGCTTTTCCACCCATGCCCCAGTTCCTGAATAATGACTTAGAGACTTATTATTTATTAATAAATGCCTAGGTCTTAAGCTAGACTTGTTCTCTGACTAGCTCGTAACTCAGTTATCCTGATTATACTCTTCTATGTCTGCCACATGGCTGACTACCTCTCCTCAGTTTCCTATGTCTGACTTCCTCCTAGTCAGGGTAGTGAATCTTCCCATGCCCTACGCTATTTCCCAGAGTTTCCCCCCATAGATGTCCCACCTTCTAATCCTGCCCCAGCATATTCTCCATCAGCTTTTTATTGATACTTTTACACAGTGTACAAGGGATTATTCCCACATGATAGGGTCAAGACTACACTCTATTAGTGAGACAGTTTTATTAATGTTTAGGAGGAAAAAAAACTTGGAAGTCTTTCTCTATTGTCCTTGGGAAATAATGCTCTCTTTGCAGACGTCCCGGTCACCTGGTTATTTCAGTCTCCAGTTCTCTTTGCTTGCCCCATGGATTAAGGCTAGGCCCCTAAGGCTCAGCAGGTACTGAAGGGACCCTTGAAAGGCTGACTCCTTGGTCCAGCTTTGTAAATATGTATTTAGGGAGCTTTAATAACATATATTATTGACTACAGAGGCCTGTCAAGCTATTTGTGTGCAAATCCATATTTAGTACATTATTGATCTATACCAGGCAGCCAAAACTGTATTAATTTGAATGTGAAGATTAAAAACATTTGCAGAAGTTGTTTCAGAGTATAAAAGAGTCAAGGTTCAAGTCACAGCAGCCTGATGGGCATCGCGGTCCTCAGGATAGAGCCCGGTGGGCATCGAGGTCCCTGATGGGCATCGCGGTCCGATGGGCATCGCGGTCCTCAGGATAGAGCCCTTTAGCTTCCTTGGCCAGTTTTCTTTGCCCGCTGTCTTCTGGAGTGCCAATGTGTGGTGCGCCGAAGCACTTCCTTCCTCAGCAGCAGCCGTGTGGCCCACTGATGGCTCTCAGCTGAGTCTCTCCTCACTCACAATGGCAGCGGTCTTATCCACCTTGTTCTGCGATGCGCCCACTCCTGGGACAGCTGATGTTGTCTCTGTGTGTGGGCTAAGGGCTTTCCTGAGGTCAGAGATGGCTCTGCGGTGCCTTTCTGAAGAGGAAGTCCTTCAGTTCCAGGCTCTGCACAGCTGGACCGCCTCAGCTTGTTTCCTCTTCTGCTGCTAAATAATACCGTCGGACTAGGGAGATGTCTCAGGACTCTCTGAGCAAATGGGAGCGAACTGCTCGGTCTGTCCGCTGTGTCTCAGTAGCTCTCATCTATAACCTGTCTGTATCAAGTGCTGGGAGGCAGATTTCACAGGCTTGCTAGCCAGCTAGTCCGGCTGGTGGGTGAGTTCCAGGGTCAGCGAGAGATCCTGCTCTGAAAATCAAGGCAGCAAATAATAGATACCTATGTTGCCCTCTGGCCTTCACACACATCACACACTTATGCACATACACACATACAGTACATGAGTGTGTGTGTGTGTGTGTGTGTGTGTCTGTGTGTGTGCCTGTGTATGTCTCTCTGTGTTTGTCTGTGTATGTCTCTTTTTCTTTGTGTGTGTCTGTGTATCTCTCTGTGTGTCTGTCTCTCTCTCTCTCTCTCTCTCTCTCTCTCTCTGTATCTCTCTGTGTCTGTGTAACTCTGTGTGTGTCTAACCCTGTACCTTGCCAGTTGTAGCTCCCACAAGTGAGATTTATTTTATTTTTTGGGAGGGAGGTTGCAAAAGCAGAGGGGAAATACGGAGACTCAGAGATGAGTGAGATTGAGGTTCATGATGTGACATTCACGACCCCGCTGGTAGAGAACTGTTAGTCTAGAGGATGATTTTTTTCACTTTATCTTCTGTTTGTGTGTATCTGTCTGTCTCTTTGTGTATCTCTGTGTGTGTCTGTGTATGTCTATATATGTCTGTGTGTATCTGTCTGCCTGTCTGTTTGTTTCTCTGTATCTGTGTATCTCTCTCTGTGTGTATCTGTCTGTCTGTTTCTCTCTGTGTGTCTGTGTGTCTCTCTGTGTGTATCTGTCTCTCTGTGTGTTGTAAGCATGCAGGTGCATATGCATATGCTCCCAAAATTATCTGAATTATAAAGAATGGAAGCTTTGCCCCTTCCCCCAACATCACACAGTCTGGGTGGGTAGAGCATACCTGAGATGACCCCTGCCTGGTGCCTCATGGCATGGATGAGGCATGGTACTCTGGAGATGACCCCAGAAACCATGAGGCTCCTGGCATCACTAATATGAGTAAGTAGTGGAGAGATGGAAGAAAAAGAGAAGCAGAAGACTGTGTGTGTACACAACGCAGAGAGGCAGAACTGGAGACTAAGATAGTGAGAAATAGCCTGATATGAGTAGCCGGTGAGATCACACAGGTCCTGGCCTGAATTGCTGCTGAGGTCCATGTCCATACTGAGGCCCATGGCCCTGCAGCAGGGGTAGCATGTATCTCTTACTACGGGGGCCCTGCAGCAGTGGGGGATCTATTACCACCAAAGGCCACATGGATGTCCCTGGTTTGGGGCTGCCACCTGGGGCCATGTTGATATCTGAGGGCCATGCAGAGCTGGCCACGCCCCTTATGAGCTGCAGCACACAGAAGAGCAGAGCCCACACTTTGGCAGGGAAGCGCAGTGGAGCTGGCCCTGGTTGCAGGGTGGTTGCAGGTGAGCTGGCCTTGACCCTTGCTGCTCTAGTGATGGCACGGGGTCATGGGAGCGATGCGTCTCCTCCCCTCTACTCCCTCCCTGCCTGGTGGCAGGCTGGAGGGCTGGCCCCACCCCACAGCTACTGCAGTGCTTGGGAGAGAGCACACCCCACACCTGACCTGAGCAGCACAGTGGAGCTGGCTTTGGAGGCATGGGTGTGAGTGAGCTGCCTGGAGTGGGTGAGCCCAGGAGAGCTGGCCTCACCACTTGTCTGTGCAGTGAACAGATGGAGATGGCTGTCCTTCTTCCTTCCCGTGCTCCTTGTCACATGAGGCAGGTCATGAAAGCAGGAGAACGGTCTCTGCCCCTGACCAGCTGTACCACTCAGGAGAGCTGGCCCTGCCCCTCACCTGCTGTGTCACTCAGGAGAGCTGGCCCTGCCCCTCACCATCTGTATCACTCAGGAGAGCTGGCCCTGCCCCTCACCTGCTGTATGGCTCAGGAGAGCTGGCCCCGCCCCTCACCTGCTGTATCACTCAGGAGAGCTGGCCCTGCCCCTCACCTCCTGTATCACTCAGGAGAGCTGGCCCTGCCCCTCACCTGCTGTATGGCCCAGGAGAGCTGGCCCTGCCCCTCACCTGCTGTATGGCTCAGGAGAGCTGGCCCTGCCCCTCACCTGCTGTATGGCCCAGGAGAGCTGGCCCTGCCCCTCACCTGCTGTATGGCCCAGGAGAGCTGGCCCTGCCCCTCACCTGCTGTATGGCTCAGGAGAGCTGGCCCTGCCCCTCACCTGCTGTATGGCTCAGGGGAGCTGGCCCTGCCCCTCACCTGCTGTGTCACTCAGGAGAGCTGGCCCTGCCCCTCACCTGCTGTGTCACTCAGGAGAGCTGGCCCTGCCCCTCACCTGCTGTATCACTCAGGAGAGCTGGCTCTGCCCCTCACCTGCTGTATCACTCAGGAGAGCTGGCCCCGCCCCTCATCTGCTGTGTCACTCAGGAGAGCTGGCCCCGCCCCTCATCTGCTGTATCACTCAGGAGAGCTGGCCCTGCCACTCACTGGTTTGCAGCACTCAGGAAAGCTAACCCTGTACCTTGCCAGCAGTAGCTCCTACAAATGAGATTTATTTTATTTTTTTTGGGGGGGGGATTGCAAAGGCAGAGGGGGAAATACAGAGACTCAGAGATGAGTGCGATTGAAGTGCATGATGTGAAATTCACGACCCCACTTCTAGAGAGCTGTAGGTCTAGAGGATGATTTCTTTTTCACTTTATCTTCTGGCTCTGATGAACTTCCTGCCCCCTTTCCTGAAATTCTTCCTGAGCCTTAGGTGGCCTAATTGTCTTATTTGGTACTGAGTACAATTATCACCTATTCTCAGCATCCTGGACAGCCATAAGTCTCTGCATTTGCTGCTCTCCATTGGAAGCAGGCGATTCTCCTATTAAGGCTGAGAACAGCTTTTGTTTGGTCCAGGGCCAGGAATGTGTGGATCAGCTGTGGAGGAGGGTCCTGCCTTTTGGGGACCAGTATAACCTGTTCAGTTCATTGGTAAAGCATGGGCTGGTGATGAGGAGGGCAAGAACCTGGGACAGGATGGACTCTGGTTCTCAACCTTTGGGTGGTGACCCCTCTGGGGGTTGGTGCATATCAGATATCCTGCATATCAGATATTTACATTATAGTAGCAAAATTACAATTATGAAGTGGCGAGGACATAATTTAATAGTTGTGGGGGGGGATGTCACCACAACATGAGGAGCTGTATTAAAGGGTCACCATGTTAGGAAGGCTGAGAGCCACTGCTCTAGACTCAGTTCCATTGATGGCACCTCAAAGCCAGCATGTGCACAAGCTGCAAGCATTCTCAGTAGCAGGAAGGATGACATCACCTTGGGTCTGTTGGTCTCTGAGAGGTTTCTGGGTGGGGACACAGCAGCATGAGATCCTATGGGTGGGAACGTTACTCGGCTTGTTTCTTATGCAACCCAAGACCACCAGTGAGCCCAAGAGTGGTACAGCCCACAGTGAGCTGGCCCTCCTGCATCTGTCATTAATCAATAAAATATCTCATAGATGTGCTTACATGCCAATCGGATGGAAGTATTTTCTCTATCAAGGTTCTCTTTTTCCAGATGACCCTAGCATGTGGCATGGTGAAAAATCTAGGTACCCACTCATCCTTTTAAGAACTGACCAACTCCCAGAGCTCCCAAGGACTAGACCACCACCAAAGAGTACACATGGAGGGACCCATGGATCCAGCTGCAGAGAATGTAGCAGAGGATGGCCTTGTTGGACATCAAAGGGAGAAGAGGCCCTTGGTCCTGAGAAGGCTTGATGCCCAACTATAGAGGAATGCCAGGACAAGGAAGCAGGAATGGGTGGGTTGGTGAGCAGGGGGAGGAGGGATGGGATAGGGCATTATTGGAGGGGAAACCAGGAAAGGGGATAACATTTGAAATGTAAATAAAGAAAATATCTAATAAAAAAAGGAACTGACCAACTATCTTCCCATTGCATTTGCAAAAACTTTTGGAATTCAAGGGAACAATACATCCCTGGAAGGACACAGAGACACACTTCATTTATTTATCTGTTTAATGTGTGTTTAATGTTATTTTTGTTCCAAAGTCTCTCTTTAATTCTAAAAGATTAACCTGTAGTGGTTCTCTTAGCTGGCCAGCCAGAAGAATAATTGCGGTTTTTCTGTGTGTCAGGGGCTCAGTTTGCTGGGCTGGGGATGGGAAGGCTAATTACTGCCTGAGCTCTAGTTTGAGGGTCGAGAAATGTCACTTAGAATTGAGACGTCACACTACACAACCTCCGTTTGGCTCCCTTTGATTTCCAGGGACCTTCAAGTTTTATTTGGCTGGTTGAGCTAAGCCCCAGAGCTGACAATATACATGCTTAGTGAATGTCTGGGACCCTCAGATGAGACCAGCTTTGGACTAAAGGGACCTTGGGAAACAGCCACACCCACTGCCCCCACAGCTCTTCATGCTGTCTCCTAGGAAAAGAAAACTAACTAGGGGCGGGGACTCCACCCAGCCTGCAGGGTAATTCAGGCTCCTGCCTGGTGAGCATTACATAAGGCCCAAAGGCTATAAAACACCCTAACAGGCATAATGGCTTTTGTGCCTCCACCTGAAGGGGCTCATTGCAATCAGGTAACAGCTCCTGCAGATGCCTCTAGCTGTAACTACTGGAACACTTGCTTTATAGCACCACCTGAACGTCTACAGCCTGCTCCCATCAATGGCAATTTCGGCAGCCATGTGCCTTATGTCTTCTGTGCATGTGTGCCTACACAGCACCCTGAAACCTTTGATGCCGAGAGCATGTGAAGGCAAGGTGTGGGGTTGCAGGACCAGAGATGTGAAGCAGGGGCCATGAGCCACATGTTCCTATGACATAACTCTCAGGAGTTCACCTACATTATGGAGCCAAGACTAACCCAGTTCATTCATTCATTCATTCATTCACTCATTCATTCATTCATTCATTCATTCATCTATTCACTCATTCTTCATTTTCTCATTCATTTGCAACCCCCACCCTTCTTAGCAAGTTAAATACTGCATGCTAGCAATATGAAGAACGAGACAAAAACTTTCCTTTCAGACCTTACAGGGGAGGGAGGGAGAGACACACAGGTGTGCTGGCCAGTGAGCTCAGTAAAGCTTGCAAGCAAATGTCACGGTCAGGGCTATCTTCCTCATTCTAACCTTCAGAGAGGCAGTCTACTGTCGCACAACCGTGAGGTTAACTTTAAGTCTCATGTCCTTCATGAGTCAATACAGGGGCTCTTTGAACCTGCCTCGCAACCGTGCTATGGTCATGGAAGGCTTCTTAAGCCTTCTGAGTTTGATTTCCCCATTCGTAGAACAGACACAGCATCGATATCTGCCTTGTAAGCTGGTAGGGGCCTGGGAGGATGGAAAGGCTGGTCTTGGTACAATGAAGGCACTCAGAGGCGCCGTTTAGCATGAAGCTGAGGATGGCTGAGGTGGACTCGGACCCACGAGGACAGGTAGAAATGAGTAGCTGGCTGCTACAGCTCCCGAGATGAGGGGGATTCTGGCTACACTTGGGGAAAAGACACCGAGTCGTGTATTCCCACAGGCCCCGAGGGACTGACATGCTCACTCAGAACTCAGAGTTCTGACAAGTCTGATCTGGAACTGAAGTTACAGGTCTAATCTGCCTGATGCGGGTGCCTCCCCTGTGCCTGCTCTCTGGTCCTCAGAGACTCCAAGCTTCCATTACCGTGAGCACGGCCAGGACTTCAGTTTATTTATCAGGCTTCGTTTAGCCTTTTGGATCTCCCTCGTGCTGCTCCCTAATTTAAGTTAGGTTAGGGAAGTCAGGTGTCCACAGTCCTGGACTTTAGTAGATCAGGCTTTTCTGGAGAGAGGGGCTTTGTTTACTAGTGTTGGGCAGCTGTAAACCAGGACGGGGGAGATGCCAAAGGCGGGCTTTGCTCTCATCTTGCATCTTGGGCTCTCTGAGCCTGTGCCAGGCTTCTCTGCATTTCATTGGCTATATCACCATGCTATTGCTCTAAATCAAGTGGTTCTCATTCTGAGTCGCTATATGCATCTGTGAAGACTGTTTCTGGAAGGAAACAGAATCCCTAGTAGGTCAAAGCAAGGAGTTGTTTGTGTGTTTGTTTTGAGCGTAAGCAGGCCATTTGGGGATCTGGAGTTTAGCTTTAGAGGGGGAAATCCAAACGTAGGCTCCCGGTTCCAGCTCTTCCCCATCCTAGTGTGTGGTCTGGTTTCCATGCTTGCTGCCTGGTGGCCACAGGAGGGCCACTGTGCTCCAAGCTCCACAACCTCACAACAGCATCCAGGAAGGCAGCCTTGGTAGAAAGGGCTCTCCTCAGATGGGAGGAACAACATTCCAGACTCCCTTACAGACTTCCTCTTTGACCTCGTTGGTGGTCAGTGTGTCACATGGGCATCCATGCTGTCAGGGAGGTAGGGAAGATACATACCCGGCCAGGGGCACCTTGGGAAGGCTAGAATGGGTGTGGTCAGGTCCTCTGCTACTTGGGCAAGACTTCTCTTCTACTGGAAAGAAATTGTTGGATGGGTTTTGCTCAGTTGTTGTTATCTAATGTTTTCTGCTCCTCCAGTCTGAGCTCTTGGGTCACCAGCTAGAGGCATCGGCTGCTGATAGGCGTGGCTCCTCCTTGTAAAGACCTTGGGAGGACCAGAAGCCCTACCTTCACCCAGAGATGAGCCCTGGAAGCCAGTTGAAGTGCCCTGAGGGTGAGCTCAGGAAAATGGCCAGAACTGAGGTGAAGAGGCCTCTGTGGCGTGAGGAGCTTGGCAGATAGAGTTTCCTTCAGTCAAGGGCTCGCTCTGGATCCTCTTTGGCCCATATGCAGGAAAGCACTGAGGAGCTCCTGTTAGTAACTCTATTCTGTATCTTCCCAGAGACTGAGGTAGGGGAGTTCTGCGTACAGGACATCTGAAGACACTAAGGATCCAGGCAGGATAAACGTCAGTCTTCTCGGCTCTCCTGAATCCCAGTGCCCCGTGTTTCCTCCAACACCATCTCCCGTCATTCAGACAGCAACTGTACCGGCTAATCCTTCAGACAGTGAGGGCGGTGGGGACTGAGCACAGCTGCCCCAAGAGAGTAAGCGAGCGAGACAATGCTGCCCAGAAGGGCCCAGGCTCTCTCCAGGGAGCTTCCCTGCCTCCTCCACCACAGGATGCATGCCCGACTTACCTGAACACAGTGCACCTATCTCTCTCGGCATCTGTCTTTATGTTAATCATTGAAACAATTGTGTATGTGTTCTGTTTCTACTGTACTTCATTGGCAAAGGGATTTATGAAAGTGACAATAACAACAACGGAAGCCATGGAACAAAAAACCCTCAGTAAATAAGAAACTGGCTTTCAGAGGAGGTTGATACTCCAAATAAGGGTAACATACATTTCAAAGCTAAGTGTTGGCTCCAAGATAGCTGACTGGCTGGGTGAAGGAGGACATGTGGCGTGTCCAAGGGTCACAAAATCTTTCAAATGAGATGGAGTCAGGCAAGGGGGTGGGGCGTACAGGCATTATGGCACCGAGGCTGGAAAGGAACTGCATTCTCTTGAGCGAGAAGCCAGTCAAGGGAGTGGGCAGTAATCTCAGCTGGGTTGTCTGAGGAAACCTGTAGGGACTGATCCTGAAATGCCTCCAGTGGACACTGTTCTCTTAGGGTGTGCCCACAATGACATCAGGGCTCCAGCCACCAAACCCTTATGATTAGCTTAGCTCCGGTAAATATCCTAATATACTTGACACAAGATTCTTAGAATGCCTTTTCTGACGTGCGGGAATGGTGCATGCAAATTTGGGTGTGTGTGCTATGCACAGTTTTCTAGGACGAGGGCCCGTATTTCCTCTCAGTGCTCCTCAGATCTCCGAGTTAGAGAAGCAGCTCCGTCAGCTACTTGGACACCACTCGGTGCCTCCGTCTGAGTGACTAGGAATCTGGGTGTGTTATTTGAGGAGGCTATTCTGCTGCTGAAGGCCAAGGCAGCTGAGCCGGAGTTTATACTCCTAGCTGGAAAAGGGGTTGCTCAGTGTGCGAGTGCCAAAACAGAACCAGGTCACTAAGTGGAAGGAGTAACAACATATTATTAATACCTCATAAGCATGATCGACTTGCGCTCATCGACCTGAGCTATTTACTTCGAATCCATGTAAGAAAGCTAGGTACACACTTGTAATCCTAGCACAGGGAATGCAGTGGCAGGCAGAACACAGGTGTGTTCCCCCTACATGTACACGTACCTGCATGCACACACACACACACACACACACACACACACCCTAGTAAGCAGATCAAGGAGTGCTGTTGACTCAGTTAATGGCCAGTGTAGAGCTGGGATCAGGAGGGAGGGAAGGGAACTGAGAGCTTTGGAGGGAAGAGTGTGTACGGTCCACGGTGCTTCTATCCCTGGATAATCAGAGTCAGTAAGTAAACTCAAGTTAAGGAGAGCGGAGACTCTGAAGAAGCCCTATGTCCTCTCTTCTTTCGAATTTTTCTTTTTTTTTTTCTAGAGGGGTAAGAGGCAGGTGATGTAATCCACTGGACCTTGAGCGTGCACAGAAGGACATTGCATTGTTATGTGTGTCACAGTTTCAACCGTTGCAAAGGGTCACATCTGTTGTGGTGAGGGGGTTCCCTTGTTTCAGTAATCACGGATTACAGGAACTTGGAAAGTTGGTCATTTCCAATACAGCAACACTCAGGGGGCCTGTATCTAATGCAAACCACAAATTCTCAATCAATCAATCAGCATGGAGGTATTGATCGCCTACTACGTGCAAGAAAGATTCACGAGGAGGGGCAGATGCGAGGGTGGCTTAGCCTTCAAGAAGCTTTCTTGTGGTCGTGGGGTGGCAGGAACGGCTTCCCTGAAGGTGATACATTCTCAGATAGTCCAGAGATCTCAGCAAATGCAGGTCTACATCCAGGAAGGCCGAGGCGCCTGCAAGTCTCTTGCTTAGCTGCAGCAAGGGCCATGTTGCTTGCCAGTGGAAGACTCAGATTGCTCTGCGTGAGTAGCTAGGATACCCAGGCATTCAACCAAGCTTGGGCAGTAATAGCTCTGTGACCTTCACCAAGTTCCATCACACTGGGGAGGAGTCCTTGCTTAGGTCAACTGTCATCATGGGTGTCAGGTGACAGGCACCTTCTAGAATTGTAGAGGATACAACGTGCTGGAACACATATGGGGTTCCAGGAAAGAGCTGGATGAGCCCACAGATCTCGGTCTTGATGGAGTCCGCTCTTGGATAATTCTTGAATGGGATATGAACAGTCCCACCATCTATTCAAGTTCCCCAGAGATGAAATGATTAAGATCCATCTTGAGTTACTCTTCTGTGACTCTGACCTTCTGTCTGCCTATGGACCTTCAGCTCTGGGAGTCTGGAGAAGGGGATGGTAAATGCAGAGGGAGGAGCCGGGACTTTCTTTCTGGGAGTTAAGCTTTAACAGAACCCCCTGAGGGAAGACCCATTCTAGGAAGAGTCAGCCAAAGCTAAACAGAGCTGAAGGAAGCGTGTTCGTGAGGCTTTCGTTCATAGAATGTGTGTGTCTGGGCAGGTGCTGGAGGAGGACCTGCAAACGAGCGAGCATCTGTCTGCAGGCATCTGTAAAGGCAGAGGCTTCCTCCGAAGGGAAGACAAGACGGGCCTCTGATGCAGGGAGTTGATGAAGAGGCAACAGACTTGAGAGAGGCAGAGTGAACAGGAGGCGCCTGTCCTGGTTGCTTTATAGCTGAAGGTTTATAGAGTCCAGTGAACTAGTTCAGAGGGGTCTTTAAAATGGGGCTTGAAGATCATGGAGGGATGAGTGTTTGAGGGTGGTGACTGATCTGTCTTCCCTGGGGATGGACTACTTCCAGCGTGCTATAGTTTCACCTGGCTAGAAGCTTGAGCTTGGCGCTTGGTGGTTTCGGATTATGGTCCTGATGACGCTGGCCATGGTACAAGCTTCAGCACATGGGTGGCTCTTTACATTTAAAGGGCATTGGCTCTTTCACCTCACCTGTCAATTTGGCTTCCTCACTCAAACACTTCGATTCCCATTGTCCCCATGACTTTAGGACTGCCTTATAGAATATGGCTGTGAGTCCTAGGGAGGTCACCTGAGGCTAGGGACTATATCCATCCTCCTGCCACTCTCTCCACAGGCCTTATAATTAAGCCAGATCCTGCTGGCTCCTGGTGAAGGTGGCCTTCCAAATCCATCCAGGGCACGTGATTGATGGCACCACCGAGTCCCCAGAAAAAGAAGCCCTCCGTGGCTTTTGTTTTAAGCTGGGTTATCTCCCACAAGTATTGATTTTTTTTTTTGTGTGTGTGGTGGTCGACATTTCTCTTCTCTGTTTCTGAGCCATTTCTATAAAAATGAAGGAGGAGGTGAGGGATGACGGGCGGGCGCTGACACGCTTTGCTGACGTGCAGTACCCATCGCTGTTTTCCATTACATCTTTCTGAGCTTGTCAGCCGCCTCTTCGAGACAGAAATACATTTAAAATGTGATGTGGAAAGGTCCCATGTGTCAGCTGTAGGAGTGTGCCACTGGTGTTGCTGTGGCTGGATTTAATCTCCTCGTTAGCTCTTGGGTCCCTTTTGAAGGCCAGGAAGACTTGACAGACTCCAGCTGTCTTTCCAATGCAGTGTGGTTATAGACTCCACCACACTGCTGTGGGCGGAGAGTGGCCCTGGGTCTCAGCCACGCCCTTATAGATTCATCCCATCCTTCTTCTCTCCTCCACACCTCTTCTTACACTCAAGCCTTAATATGGATGCATAGTTACTGAGGTTCCCACCCTAAATAGAATCCATCTGCAGGACCATTGGCTTTCACAGATCCCTCAGTGGAGAGAGCAAGAATGAATGTATCACCTCACCCCACCCGCACGCTGTGCTTTCAGCCAATGCCTGCCCTGCATGCAGGGCCTATGAGCCTATGCAGGTAGCAGTGTGACATCTAGTAAGGCTGGGATGACTCATCAGTTGCTGCTCATAACTCTTTTTGTGTAAAACAGAGCAGCAGACTAGGAGGTAGCGACCACTGACGGCCCACCCTGCTAGTCATTCTCTTTGTGTGTGGTCACCACGAGCTTTCACCTGAGTTCATGGCCACCAAGGGGGAAAAGTATATTTCATGGCAGTCTGTGCTATCTTCTTAAATTATGGCCAATGATATAGAAATGAAATTCTCTCAGCAACTTCCCAGAACCTGTCTTCATCGTCACCCTGCTGTATCCAGTTGTTTGAAAGAAAGTGTCACCATCTTGAGCCATGGGGATGTGGCAAGGAGACCTGGTGGTGATCTGCAAACAGACAGCTGTGAGCCCAGGATGGAATAATTCGCTCTTGTTTAATTCATGCGCTTGCAATCTATGCTGTCTGCACTTGAACCGCATTATAAGTATATACCTTGAATTGTGTTCTCTAAGCTCTCTAAAGGACATCAGGAGTCACCATGAACAAAAGGACTCCAGAGGGGGCTGGGCACCCCTTCTCACCCACTCACATCGCAGCCTGTTGCTGACTTAGACTCTGAAGAGGGAAGGACCAGGAGCCTCCCAATGTTGCATCCATGTTGATCAAAAGTCTGTCCAGATAGCAAACCAAATAAAACAGAGGGCGACCACAGGCAAGATGTCTCCATATGTATCAATAAATAAACATGGACACTGACGGCTAGACAGCGCCCCAGTGTGAAGCTGCAGACATGTGGAGGTGTGGGGAAGGCTTGGACCTCCTTTGTCTAGTGTCTAGGCTGTGCCTGGGTCACATGACCCATCTCCTGCTGTCCCATGCTTCTGATTGGTGAGCTGGGGGACTTGGGGGATTGGTATTTTGGGGACTGACTGAGCACGCTCTGACGACACCACACTAACCTTTGCACAGCACATGCTCCCGATGGTTGTCGTGAAGGAACTGTGGGTTTGTTTGTCGGCACTCTGCAGAGTGGCCTTGCTTCTTCCACTTTGAAGGCCGGGGGTCTTTGCAGTGGGTTGAAGATTCTGCCCATTGAGATGGTCAACATGGGAGCAGGGTATACCCCAGCAGCCACGCCTGTCTAAGCACGCATGCCCGTTCATGAATTGTACTCTCCCTCTTGGGCTGGTGCCACTCTGCCCAGGACTTCACCACGGTGGGTGAGAAGTGTAGCTTCTGTGGAAGGTACACTTAAGACATTTGGGAAACTGCAGGTGTCAGCAGGGGATGCGGGCAGTGGGTGTGAGGGTCGTTCCTAGACTTACAGAGGAACCCTCCTACCTGCTCAATCGTGTAGTTTTCTTAAGTCATCGACACCAAGCCTGTTATGTATTAGGAAAGCAGACGCAGAGCTTTGTTAGCTTTCTTGTCACCCCCTGGCTTGCAAGTGGCCACCTAGCTCAGTCCTCAGCCTGAACTTTTCTGGGGCTATGGCAGGACTAGAAGAGTTCGGCAAGCTGTAGCAAGCCATGCACATGGAAGGGACTGCTGTCTCTTCTCTTCTCTTCTCTTCTCTTCTCTTCTCTTCTCTTCTCTTCTCTTCTCTTCTCTTCTCTTCTCTTCTCTTCTCTTCTCTTCTCTTCTCTTCTCTTCTCTTCTCTCCTCTCCTCTCCTCTCCTCTCCTCTCCTCTCCTCTCCTCTCCTCTCCTCTCCTCTCCTCTCCTCTCCTCTCCCCTCCCCTCCCCTCCCCTCCCCTCTCCCCTCCCCTCCCCTCCCCTCTCCCCTCTCCTCCCCTCTCCCTTCCCCTCCCCTCCCCTCCCCTCCCCTCCCCCCTCCCCTCCCCTCTCCCCTCCCCTCCCCTCCTTTCCTCTCCTCTCCTCTCCTCTCCTCTCCTCTCCTCTCCTCTTCTCTTCTGGAGAGAGGCGGTGACAGTTGGGACCTCACTCCATGAGCTGAGACTTCTCTTGGGTCTATGACACGGTGCCTGGGGTGCAAGAACCATGTAGTATGTGAGAGAGAGCAGGCATGCACAAGGGTGTGTGTTTATCTACTTTAGATGTTCTATCACAGCTGTCAGTCACTTCTGGCAAAGGAAAGCCAGCGTGCTGGGCACCCTTTCTGAGCTTGGCGCCTGTGCAGGCAGCAGCAGAGCACACATCATCCGATGCTGAAAGATAACTTGCAAGACCTCTGGCAGGACTCGGGTTCATGACCTGAAGCAGGATAGCTAAGGCAGTTCACATCAGGCTTGCCTGTGATGTAGGTGTGGCCCCAGGAGATGGGTTCTGCCCCCCACTCCTGTCTGAGGCTATGAATCCTGCTCGTCCCTTCAGCCTGAGGGAGTCGATCCCCAGTTAGTAGTTAGTGAGATCACATGAGCTCTAACCTGGGGGCCCGCCTTCATTTGTCAGTTGTTTGACACTTTCTCTGCCACAGTGTCTCTCTTTCTCTGGAGCTGCAGAGTGGAAGGAAGAGATGGTTAAATAAAAAGGATATCTTCAAGAATCTTCTGGAACAGAGGGGCTGGTGGGTGGACGTGAGGCTCAACTGTCTATGTTAGGTGCTCTGGCACGAAACACTAGGAGGTGTGAGAGAATTTCCTTCCATATGCCTCAGTTTCTTTACCTGACAACATGGAATATTAGTACTCCCACTCCAATAATGCATTTCAAGGATTACATGACTAAACATGCTACATTTTTAGTGGGGGGCAGCTGCTACTCATAGTCTGGTTGAGGCTCTGCTCTTAATCCAACTTGGTACTTTGGGCAAGGAAGTCTCCCCTCTAGATCTCAGGCTAGATTTGGGCTATAGAAACTACTATCTCTCTGGACCATCATAGTATAGTGGACAGTAACTTCCGGTGAGCCCAGCCACAGACAGGGATCATTAGGGACAAGCATGGGATTGCTTCATGTCACGGCCTGGGGAGCAAGAGTTCTGGGACACCTGTTCTTTCTCCTATTCCCCAGGTCTCCCACCCCTGCCCTCTGCCCCCAGGACCTCAGAGCAGTGGGGAGTGATTTGGCACTTCCCATCAAACAGCTGAGTCCATTCCCACCTCCTCTGGAAGTTCACAAAACTCCTCACAGCATCGTGTCTTTTGACAAAACTAACCAGAAGGCAGATTGGTGTGAACGGGGTATCTCATGCCTTTTAGTTGTGGCTTTGCTGATTATGAGTGACTTTGGATATTCTTTTGTGTGAATTGGTCATCCTCTAGGAAAGGTCATCTGTCCTTTCCTAGTAGGTCTGTGGGTGTTCTGGTTCTCTTTAACCTTCTCTCAGGAGACCTGTGATCAGTTTCCAGGTAATGGCTTCACTTGCAGGTAGGGCGGTTTGTCACATGTTGCCTCTGCAGGCAACTGTCTGTGCTTTGCACACTTACGGACAGGAATCTTTGTAGACGGCGCCACGCTGGTGTATCTCTAAAGCGTCTTTTCAGTTTTGGAGCTTTGACACTTTACCTTCAGATCTTTGATGCGTGGGGGAATTCTCTTTTCTGCGAGATCAAGGCAGAAGTTAAATCTTGTTTCCTTGTGTGCCAAGGTCACCTGTCTTGGTAACTCTCTGGTATTATCTACCATGGTAATGAAATCCATAGCAGTGAGGGGACTTGTCCCAGGTCACACAGGTCTTGGTGGTGGGATCGTGCCCGTGAATACAGTTTTTAAACTCTCAGCCCACGGTCCTAGCTCCACCACACTCACTGTACCACGAAATCCAGCATGAACCGCTTCCCGCTAATCTCAGGAAGAAATGTGCGGGTCTGCCTTCAAGCTAGTTGAACGCGATTCTTCTCCTTTCTTCCACCACAGTGGAATGCAAGGTCAAGAACCAGGCAAGTTCAATACACTGACTTCTGAGTAATCAGGTCTTTCCTTAGCTCTTCATCTCAGCTTGAATAGTGTAGGTGGCTGGTGTTAGGAACAACTGTCCATTCAACAAACCTTTACCGATGACCTGCCTTGGGCGAGCTGCTGAGGCCTGCAAGGGAAGGAAGGTGCTTCCTGCTGCTGTCTGGCAACTGGAATCCGGGGTGTGTGTGGGGGGACTGAGAGTCATTGATAACTACATGATTGTGTTATTAACCGCTGCACTGGGAGCAGAGAGGGATGAGATGAAACCCAGGAAAGCTTCTGGGAAGAGGCACCACTTGAAGGAAACCTTTAAGGACACGGAAGGATGGTGATCTATGTGCCAAGGGTAATGAGGTCCCAACATTCCGAAATGCCGTCGGGTACAAAGGCAGATATCTAAAGCACATGGCCATAGCTGACCTTAGCAGAAGGTGACACAGCATCAGAGTCAATATTTATTATTTTTATTTTATGTTTTTTTGGACAGGGTCTGATGTTGCTCAGGCTAACTGGCCCCCAGCTTGCTATGTTGCTGAGGCTGGCTATGAACTCCTCACCCTCGGTCAACCTCCGAGCTCTGGGATTACAGTCATACGCATCATGCAGTGACTTCAAGGCTCCTGCTTTCTGGACAAACCTGACTGTCCTATCTGAGGGTGACCTCCTCGGAGCGCAGCACCCCAAATCAACCCGCTGTGGTTTGCATTCTGATGAAGGGATTCTATTTTGTATTTCCTCTTGTCTCGGATGGGAATCAACTTTTTATCAAGGAGTCTGGCCCTCCACCGACTTGCCAATTCTTGTCATCATTTGCTGCCAAATGCTACTATCAGGAGCCGTTCTCATGCAGCCGGAATAGCATATGAGGCCCCAGCCTGGAGTGCCAGCACCCTTGACAGGGACAGAAATAGCCCAGCTCGCATCATTTTCAGAGGAATTTTTCCCCAGAGATGATTTTTAATTTGGGGAGCTTGTTACCCAATGGAAAGCTGACCACCACTGCTTTGCAATTCAAACGCTTTGCCAACGTGAGACACTTGGGGTATTTTAGCAAGAGTTTCATGGCTCCTTAATGGGTCAAGTCCACGATGCCTCTGTTGTTAGCAAGAGAGGCAACTAAGACGTTGAGTTTAGTCATGGTGGGGGGGGAGGGGAGAAGGGTACAAGTTCTCACATCATAAGAGCACGAAAGACGGTGGAAGGAACCCAAATCAGAGGCAGCCATATCAGCTGGGCAGCATGCGGCATGCGAAAGTTGGTTATAAAGACCGAAAACTTCAGCTCGGGAACAAGTTGCACAAGTGGGTGCCATGAAGCTCGGTTGGCATGTGGAGCTCCGGAAAGGCCTTTGGCATCAGGATTTCCTCTGGCCCAACATGAAGGAGAAGACTTGGCCTCAGAGCACAGACGGCCCAGAAACAAGTTCTGTGTCTCCTCTATTGTAAGCCTTGCGTGTGCTATTTAAATTTGACATGTCGTAAATCCAACAGCCATAAACAGGATGGCACTAGCTCGCACTCCACGTTTATTGGTGTGGCCACAGAAGACAATGCTGACATGTGGAAGGGACTGGCAAGCAGGCCAAACAATCCGAGAGCCTGAGGGCTGCACCTGGTGGCCTTGGGAGGCAGCAGGTAGGGCCAGGCCCCGATTTGGCTCTTCACCAGTCTCCTCGTTCAGGTGATATTTGCATGACTTGAGCTTGGGATCAGAGGACCTCTCCAGCTCCTAGAGCAGCCCTCACTACAGGGGCTTCCGTACATGCTTGTGCAACTTCATAGCTACTGCCTAAGTCTAATCAGCCATCTCCCTACTTACAGAGGTCCTTATGGGGCAAGACTAAGTTTTATTAACATCTTCATCCTCAGGGTGACCAGTACATGGCTCCTGGTGTTTACTAAGTCATGTTTATTAACTGGATGTCCTCGGGTTTTTTCCCCCCTTAAACCTTAGCTGAGAAAATGCCTCCATTAAAGTGGCTTGAGGTTCATCTGTAGAGCATTTTCTTGATTGATGACTGTTGAGGGAGGGTTCAGCCAGAACCCTTATTTCCAGATAAAATTGGAAATTGCTCTTTCTAACTCTATGAAGAATTGAGTTGTAATTTTGATGGGGATTGCATTGAATCTGTAGATTGTTTTAGGCAAGATGGCCATTTTTACTATATTAACCTTGCTAATCCATGAGCATGGAAGATCTTTCCATCTTCTGAGATTGTCTTCAATTTCTTTATCCAGAGACTTGAAGTTCTTGTCATATAGATCTTTCACTTGCTTGGTTAGCGTCACACCAAGATATTTTATATTATTTGTGACTATTGTGAAGGGTGTCATTTCCCTAATTTCTTTCTCAGCTTCTTTATCCTTTGAGTATAGGAAGGCTACTGATTTGTCTGAATTAATTTTATATCCAGTCACTTTGCTGAAGTTGTTTATCCGGTTTAGGAATTCTCTGGTGGATTTTTTTGGTCACTTAAGTATACTATCATATCATCTGCAAATAGTGATACTTTGACTTCTTCCTTTCCAATTTGTATCCCTTTGGCCTCCTTTTGTTTTCTAATTGCTCTGGCTAGGGACTAGCCTTGTCTAGTCCCTGATTTCAGTGGGATTGCTTCAAGTTTCTCTCCATTTAGTTTGATGTTGGCTGCCAGTTACTGTATATTGCTTTTACTATGCTTAGGTATGGGTCTTGAATTCCTAATCTTTCCAAGACTTTTATCATGAAGAGGTGTTGTGTTTTGTCAAATGCTTTCTCATCTAATGAAATGATCATGTGGTTTTTTTCTTTGAGTTTGTTTATATAGTGGGATTACATTGATGGATTTCCATATATTGAAACATCCCTGCATCCCTGAGATGAAGCCTACTTAATCATGGTGGATGATTGTTTTGATGTGCTCTTGGATTCGGTTGTCAAGAATTTTATTGAGTATTTTTGTATCGATATTCATAAGGAAAATTGGTCTATAGTTCTCTTTCTTTGTTGGGTTTTTGTATGGTTTATGTATCAGAATAATTGTGGCTTCATAAAACGAATTGGGTAGTGTTCCATCTGTTTCTATTTTGTGGGATAGTTTGAAGAGTATTGGTATTAAGTCTTCTTTGAAGGTCTGATAGAACTCTGCATTGAACCCATCTGGTCCTGGCCTTTTTTTTGGTGGGGAGACTATTAATCACTGCTTCTATTTCTTTAGGGGTTATGGGATCATCTAGATCATTTATCTGATCCTGATTTAACTTTGGTATCTGGTATCTGTCTAGAAAATTGTCCATTTCTTTTTCATTTTCCACTTTTGTTGAGTATAGGCTTTTGTAGTAAGATCTGATGATTTTTTTGGATTTCCTCAGTATCTGTTGTTATATCTCCCTTTTCATTTCTGATTTTGCTGATTTGGATACTGTCTCTGTTCCCTCTGCTTAGTTTGGCTAAGGGTTTATCTATCTTGTTGGCCTTTTCAAAGAACCAGTTACTGGTTTGGTTGATTCTTTGTATAGTTCTTTTTGTTTCTGCTTGGTTGATTTTAACCCTGAGTTTGATTATTTCCTGCCGTCTACTCCTCTTGGGTGTATTTGCTTCTTTTTGTTCTAGAGCCTTCAGCTGTGCTGTTAAGCTGTTAATTCATGCTCATTCCAGTTTCTTTTTGGAGGCAAGTAGAGCTATGAGTTTTCCTTCTTAACTTCTGTTAGTTTCACTGCTTCTCTGTTTAGTTTGTGTTTCCCTGATCTGTCCATTGATGAGAGTGGGGTGTTGAAGTCTCCCACTATTATTGAGTGGGGTACAATGTGTGCTTTGGGATTTAGTAAAGTTTCTTTTATGAATGTTGGTGCCCTTGTATTTGGAGCATATATATTCAGAATTGAGAGTTCATCTTGGAAGATTTACCTTTGATGTGTATGAAGTGTCCTTCCTTTTTTTTTTTATTACTTTAGGTTGAAAGTCTATTTTATTCTATATTAGGATGGCTACACCAGCTTGTTTCTTGGGACTATTTGCTTGGAAAATTGTTTTCCAGGCTTTTACTCTGAGGTAGTATCTGTCTTTGTGCCTGAGGTGGGTTTCCTGTTTGCAGCAAAATGTTGGGTCCTGTTTATGTATCCAGTCTGTTAGTCTATGTCTTTTTTATTGGAGAATTGAGTCCATTGATATTAACAGATATGGAGAAGTAATTGTTCCTTCCTCTCATTTTTTTTGTTATTAGAGGTGGAGTTATGTTTATCTGCCTTTCTCTTTTTTGGTTTATTAAAAAAAGATTAATTTCTTGCTTTTTTCTAGCGTGTGGTTTCCCTCCTTTTGTTGGTGTTTTCCATTCATTATCCTTTGAAGAGCTGGATTTGTAGAAAGATATTGTGTAAATTTGTTTTTGTCATGGAATACCTTGGTTTCTCCATCTAGGGTCTTGAAGACTTCTTGACCACTCTGTCCAATTCCAGTGTCTGGCTCTACCGAGTCATCTGCAGTGGTTTCAATGAGAAATGCTCCCCTTCAGCTCATATACTGGAATACTTGGTCCCCAGTTTGTGGTGCTATTGAAGAAGGTTATGGAAAACCCATAGGAGGTGAACCTTGCTGGAGAAGTGCATCACTGGGGGTGGGCGGTGGGCTTTGAGGTGTATAGATTGACTCTGGCTCCCGTTCTTTCTGTTTCCTGTGTGAGGAAATAAGTAGTGATCAGACAGCTTCTTGCTCTTGCTGCCATGCTTTAGCCTCGCCATGTTAGACTCTATCTCTCTGAAATTATAAGTCAAAATAAACACCTTCTTCCCAAGTTGATTGTAAGGAGGGTATTTTATCACAGTAATTAACACACCACCTGAGATCTCTAAGATCCTGTCACTGGAATTCTTCCTTCCTTGGCTTTAGATTCCTGTTGACCTGAATGTTTATTAATCTAAAAACAAAAAACAAAAAACTTGTTTTGTCGCTGGAAACTCAGCCAACAGGCTGGCTATACATTTTAATAGTTTGTTTTCTTTCCATCCCAGTGTGTGTGCTGAGTGCAATGGAGACAGAACTCCTGGTCTCATCTTGGGAGATAGGTGGTATACAAGACTGAGAGACTCTGGGGTAAGGTTTCCCTAGGCTCCGCCTCACCTCCTCTAAGTGCTATAAAATCTCCAGTGGCATCACAGCTGGCAGGGTGAACTGTGGTGTAGCCTCTGAGCCTCGAGTGAAAGGGGTGATGTTGGATGGTATTCCTTAGCCTGGGTTACTCTTCTCTGCCCAGCACACTGGGACAACAAGAGTTGGGCATCCCCGAGTCTGACTCTAAGCCTTACCTCTAGAGTCCAGATGATTCTTTGAAGATTACACGCCTCTTTAGAATCAAAAGCACCTTATGAACTGTATAACGTAGGCATATAAGGGAAAGCTACTTCCTCCAGGTCAAGACAAATGGAATCTGAGTTCCACCTCTGGCCTGACATTTTGATCTGCTCCAAAGTTTAGAACAGTATATAGTGTCATTTTCTCCCTTAAGAATTAATCCAGATGTGCCAGTCAATCACCTGGCCAGTAAAGTAAACCTCACTCACCCAAACGAGGTAACACGCTGTACTTCCCCACAGTCTTTCCCAAATGCAGAGTTTACAGAGCATCTGTCCCATCGTCCAGCGGTTCTCAACCTGTGAGTCCCGACCCCTTTGGGCAGTCAGTGACCCTTTCACAGGGCTGCATATCAGATACTCTGAATAACAGATGTTCACATTACAGTTCATAACAGTAGCATAATTACAGCCATGAAGTAGCAACAAAGATAATGTTATGGTTGGGGGTCACCCTGTCATGAGGGTCACAGCATCTGGAAGGTTGCTTGTTCCATTATTTCACCGTCCATTGAATCACTCCCTGTAGCCTGAAACACTGCTCCAGAGTGCGACTGTTCCTCCAAACTCGACAGGCTCTGGGAATCTTATTTCAGGCCTTTTTGAGGGCACAAAGTTAATGTGGTACTGCTCACATTCTTCCTGTCTAGGATTGCCTCTAGGAACCTCTCCCGAAAAATCTACTTAGCCCTTGCCTCTCCCTTTTGCTAATTCATGGCCAGTTGCCTTTGGAACCAGTGTGTGTGTGTGTGTGTGTGTGTGTGTGTGTGTGTGTGTATTAATCTCATTATCATCGTTGTCATCGTCGGCGTCGGCGTCACCACCACCACCACCATCATCATCATCATCATCATCATCATCATCATCATCATCTTACCATATACTCTTTGTAACCGTTCTCTCTTGCTTCCTATTTATTTTCCTAAGTTGATGCCGAGTTACCAGTGGGCAGGTTGTATCCTATGCGCTTTTTGGTGTTCCTCTTTTAATAAGCATGCCAATGGGAAAGAAGAGGGGGAAACAAACTTACATTGAATTAGAAGTGTCTTACCTCCTCATGAATCTGCCCCATTCTGCTACAATGTTATCTCTTTAACTTCTAGCCAGCAGACAAATCAGTATGGAGATTCCTAAAATAATACAAGTATAATGTCCTCTTGGTCCAACTCTACCGCTCCTGACTGAGTACATAAGGGAATCGAACCCATATACCACAGACATAACTGCTCACCCGTATACACTGCTACTCTAGTCAGGGAACTGAGTTGTGGAATCTCCCTAGGTGGCAATCAGAGTACGAATCCATAGAGAAAATATGGTCTATGCAACTAGAGATCCAGCTCAGTGGTTAACCCCAGTGGCTCTTCGGGAGAACTTGGGGGGTTGTGTTCAATTCCCAGCACCCGCAGAGTGGCTCATAATCATCAAGTCTATGGAATCTGATGCCCTCTGGCCTCTGCAGGCACACATGCAGTACACAGACATACAGTTGCCAGGGATGGTGGCACAGCCTTTAGTCCCAGCACTTGGAGGCAAAGGCAGACATGTAACTGTAAGTTCAGGGCCAGCCTGGTCTACATAGTGAGACCCTGTCTCAAACAAAACAAAACAAAACAAAACAAAACAAAAACAAAACAAAACAAAACAAAAACAAAACAAAACAAAACAAAAAACCCGAATCAAACAAATAAACAACACAAAAAATCCAAACCCAAACCAACAAACAAAAGAGACAATATATCATAAAAAGAGACAATATATCATATGGTGCTGTGTTCAGTTGTAAAGAAGATTGAGATTATGTGGTTTGTAGGAAAATGGGTGAAAGCAGAGATCATCATGCTAAGTTAAAGAACCAAGTCTTACAAAGACAAGTCCAGCATCTGAAGAAGTCGAGGCAGACACTCAAAGCAGGAACCTGGAAACAGAAACTGAAGCAGAAGCCATGGAGGAGCGAACGCCGCCAGCGGTCCTGTTGTTAAATGGCTTTCTCGGCCTGCTTTTTTAATATACTTGTGAGATCTTGTGGAGAGAAAGCTTTTGTCAGCTTGACACAAAATAGAGTCTTCTAGGAGGAGGGAACCTCGAGGGAGGAATTGTCTCCATCGCATTGACCTGTAGGCAAGTTCGTGGGGGCATTTTTATGATTAATGATTGATGCAAAATGGCTCCGCCCACGGTGGGCGGAGCCACCACGCGACAGGTGTTCCTGGGCCCTATCAAAAAGCAGGGCTGAGTAAGCCTTTTAGGAGCAGGCCAGTAATGCTTCTGCTTCAGTTCCTGTTTCCAGGTTCCCACTTTGAGCGCCTGCCTTGACTTCTTTAGATGCCAGACTGTGAGCCGTAAACCAAATAAAGCCCCTTCTCCCCCAAAAGGTGCTTTTAGTCCGTGTTTTATCCCAGCGGCAGGCACAAGCAAACTAGAATAGGCTTGACAATGTGAGAGAGGCCGGGAGGCGGGAGAAGCCACCTCTGGGCTAAGCATGATGGCTCCGGAGGAAAAGCAAGCAGGGAAGCCAGGCTTCGGGCTTGGTCTCGTGGATCTACAACCTCACTCGCTTCAGCCTCATAGCAGTAAGCAGGAGGCAAGCACTCACTTTCAGTCCACTCCTTGTGCAAGATTCATGCCCAGCATGTGTCGGTCACACCCTCTATGGTGTTCGTGAAAGCCCAGAATCTTGACTTTGGCCCAGCCCTGCGCGCATGCGTGCTGTGCATTCTCATTCCCTGCTACCATGCCATGTGCAGGTGACCCGCAGGAACTGACTTATAGAGTCCTCATCAAGGAAGTCTGGTCTCAGCGCGGACTGCCTCTTCCCAGCTTCTGTCTTTTTGACACATGGCACTTTGGATTCTTGTAGCATCCAACTTAGCTTCCCAGGCTTTGAAACTGGCCCCCTGTTTCCGCTCAAGCGTCTCCTTTCATAGCAGGGCACATGGCTGCCCTCTAGAAAGAGAAGCCAGTTAGCCATTGCCCCAACCAAGATGTGCTGTGAGCTTCTGCCCGAGGGAGCACGTGGCTGCAGGGGGTTTTTGTTAAGTGAAGCATCTTTCACGTGAAGAGGAAGATAGCAGCAAGATAAAATGACGTGCCGCTGCTGCTGTATTTTATGGACTGCCATCCGTCTCCAGAAAGGTCAGGAAAAAATGGCAACTTGGTTGCAGGCAATTGTGTGGTGGCGGTGGTTGACGGGACAAATGATTCTCACCAGCACATGACAAGGAGCCTTGGTGACATCATATAAATGCCCTAATTGGGAAGTGGTCAATCGAGCGGACCTGACTTCTGAATTTGATGTGTCAATAAACAAGCTCAAGGTGAGATGCTGGATCAATACTGCAGGACAAGAACCATCCGGCAAATTTACTGCAAAGTAATTGGGTGCGAAATGGCTTGAGTCAACCTTCACACTGCCAAATAGCAAACTAAGGGTCGGCCCGGTGCTCACCGTCTGTCCGTGTCACTGACTGCTTATGAGCTTTTGGTGCCTGGTGAAGGAAGCCCCCAAAGGGACTTGAAAGAGCCACAGATGCCCCCCTGATGACTCTGTCCCCAGCAGAAGCTATTTCTTGCAGCCAGGAATATAATCTATATGTTTCTCCTAGCAATACTCTGAACTATAATACAGCAATAGCAACTATAATCACGATATATCCTTTTTTTCACCCCGACTCTGTTCGACAAAACACAAGACTCTGGGGAAATGTTCATTTCTCTGTTATCTAATCATACTGTGGCATGAGGTAGGTGACAGCTTGTTCACCTATCCATGGGCACGGGAACAAGGAGATAAGGCTCTCCATTCCCTTAGCTTAAGGATGCCCTGGCCTGGAAGGACTGGGAAAATTAGCAGGGCCTGGTTGCCACGACTCAGACAGGCAGTGTTCTTTCCCAGACGCCTCCTGATTCGGCCAGGCAGTCTGGACAAGATGTGCTAGCGGTGGCACATATCTACCCACAACACTAAAAGACTGTGTTTTGGTACGCTGTGAGCTGGTGCTTGACTACTGGTGAGCTGGGATTGCCTGCAGTGGAGTTTGCTTGAGGCAGGACAGCAAATATTTAGTGCCAGGCCTTGGAGAGCAGTGTGCTTTTGGAGAGAGGGCCAGGTCCTAGAAGACAGGCTCCAGTCAGAGCAGGGTGAGTCTAGGACTGGGCTGTGATCTCAGACGTTGGTCTAGCTGCTGTGAATAGCACTTCAGTGTGTGAGATTTGGGGTGAGTGGGGGTAGGGGAGAAACTCAAGGCTGAGTGTTATTTATTGAATTTGCAATGTCCCCCTCAGACTAAAGTGTTAAGGTCTTGCTTGGCTGCTAGCTTTAGGGGCGTGTTGGATCTGATCTTAGAAGATCAATCTGTGGATGGATTCATACTTTTGTATATGAGTGTAAGTGGTCATGTATGTATACATGTGTGTATACATGTGTGTGTGTGTGTGTGTGCATATATGAGATCATCTGTGTGAAGGCCAGAGGTAGGTACCTTCCTCAATCATGTTTCTCCTTACTTTTTTGAGACAGGATCTTTCACTGAAACTACAGCTTGCTGATTCAGCAGGGCGAGCTGGCTTTCATGCACCAGGGATCTTTCTGCTGCCTTCTCAGTGCTAGGATTACAGGTGTGCAGGGCCACATCTGGCTGCTTTAAAAAACAAAACATATTCTGGATATCAATTCTCTGTCAGATGTGTAGCCGTCAAAGATTCTCTCCTGTTTTGGGAGCTTCTGCCTCACCTGGTTGATTGTTTCTCTAGCTCTACAGGAGCTTTTTGGTTTTTATGAAGTCCCACTTGTCAATTGTTGGCTTTAATTCTTGGGCCAATGGAGTCCTACTCAAGAAATTCTTTCACCTATACCGTGTAGGGTACTGCTCATATTTTCTTCTAGAGTTTCAGAAGTCACATATAGACAGTCGATCCATTTGGAGTTAGTTTTTTGTGCAATTTTGTTCTTTTGCATGTGGACATCCAGTTTCCCAGAATCCTTGCTGAAGATGCTTTCTTTTCTCTAGTATATGTTCTTGGCATCTTTGTCAACTACTAAAGAGCTGAAGTTATATGTGCTCATGTCCAGGTCATTTTGTCTTAAGGGTCGGTGTGTGTATGTGTGTGTTTGTGTGTGTGTGTGTGTGTGTGTGTGTGTGTGTGCATGCACTTGAACATGTGTGCACACACATGCAAGAGCACACACATGCACATGTGACTCCTTCCTAAAACACTCTGCCTGCTGTGGTGTCCTCAGGCCTGCTGGCATTGGCTGCCCACTTCAGTAGACAGTTGGGAGTGGAAAGGAACAGGGATCAAGTTTAACTTACAAAGAAACATCTGCATAGGCCCTCCCTCCTAAGCTTTTCACCATCGGGAGTCTGTAGGGCATATTTCTACTGAAGCACAGCTGCCTTGGACAGGATCATCACTTCCTGCTAAGAGGAACTTGATAAGAACTGGTCATTTGTCCCTCCAACCTGGAAGAGGCCACCAGAAGCAAAAGCTATGGGTGCTTGTCCCATTAATGTGCAGAGCTGATTGGTGAGAGAGAAATGGAAACTGAACGAGGGTTAATTAAAATATAAATTGGGCATGGTAGGATATCTCCGGAGGGTCAGGAGACCAGGGCTATAGTGAGTTCAAGGTCAGCCTCAACTACAAGAGACCCTGCATTAAAAAACAAAACAAGACAATGTAACTAAGAGAATTGTCAGTGGAAGGAATTGTGCGTGCATATTTGGGATTACGACAGCGTGTGGGGCCTGGGTCCCAGGCAGGTGTGGCTATGGAGTAGCTCTCCCCTTGGGTTTCCTGTACGGGCACTGCAGGAGACAGCTGGTTGAGCTGATCTGTCATGGAAGCCTTCCCCAGGGCCATGACTGGTGGGCAGGCGAGTACATTCATCTGGGAGCAACACCTTCCCTGCATTTCCTTCCTCTCATTTGTGTTCTCACAAAAGTGTGAGTTTCCATCCACATCCAGGGTTCCTTCCCCTTTCCCATTTCATGCTCCTATCCCTAAATAATGTTTGCGATTTCTATTAATAGGCCTGCCTTGAGGTGACTGGGCCAGCTGACCCACTTTCTCCAGTTCTTAATTCCAGAAGCGATGTTGCCCGATTCTCGTAACATCATCTACTTTTTGGCCATTGGTTACTACCTCTGCATGTGTTTACAGTGTTCCATCGAGTCAAAGCCAGCAAAGTACGTCTCCAGTCCCTGGAGCTTCTAGAGAAGTCAAGACAGACACCTATGTCTCTATGGTCTGTATGAAGGACAGCGACTTTTGGGTGCCTATGTGACATTTTGCAAACACTGTACTTCTGGGTGCCTATGTGACATTGTGCAAACACATTTGCGCATGCATGTGTGTGTCTATGTGTGTCTATGTGTGCATGCACTCACATGCCCACTGCTTAGAGAAGGGGAACAGAGAACCCAAAGCTTCACAGCCCTTGGAAGTCTGCGATAAAGGAGTAGGAGCTGAAAGTTTCGATGGTTTGTTTTTAAGACAAAATACCATAGGAGTGAGCTCTCTTATCTCTAGTTCATAATTTCGTCATTCATCAAGAAAAGACAAGGTCCCCAGGAAGGGAGTACTGGCTGACTGGCTACCCACTTCTGCCTCCAGCCTCATTGCCCATTCTCTGCCAGAGGCAGATGGGCCTCCACTCTTTATGGCCCACCCAGCATCTTTGTTTGCTGCGATCTACCCATTTCCTCCAGCTCATGCCCCACACCAGACACAGGCATGTCTCTGCACTTAATGCTTACATGGTCCTTTGAGGTGGAATAGCTTTTCCTTTTTCTGCATCACTTCATAGTGGATGTTTGTATGTATGTATGTATGCATGTATATGTGTGTGTATGTATGTATGTGTGTATGTATCTGTATGTGCATATGTATATATATGTATGTGTATATATATGTGTGTGTCTATATGTGTGTGTATGTATGTGTATATATGTATGTATGAGTATATGTGTATGTGTGTGTATGTGTATATGTGGTATGTATATATATGTGTATATATGTGTGTGTTTATATGTGTGAATGTAAGTATGTGTTTGTGTGTGTATGTGTATATATATGTGTATGTGTGTATGTATGTGTATATTTATGTGTGATTATGTGTGTGTAAGTATGTGTTTGTGTGTATGTATATGCATATATGTGTATGTACATATGTATGTGTATGTGTGCATGTGTATATATATATGTGTGTGGGCATATATGTGTGTGTGTGTATGCATGTGTATATGTGTATATATGTGTGTGTGTGTGCATGAACATTTATTTTCCCTCCTTGTCTCCCCAAATTCTCCCTGTCCTCTTGACTGGGCCATGTGACTTGCTTTAATGTCATAAGGGATGGTTTGTCTCTTGTTTTTTTTGATTGATTCTATGATCTAAGTTATTCCATAATGTGTAAAAGCAGTGGTTTTCCAGACTGTGCCTTGCTCTTTACAAGTGCCACTTGATTGCATTTGAGGATGGGGGATAATGACTACACCTTGGGGATGTGTGAACAGTACCACTTGTCCATTACTACCCACGTGGCACTGACTTACTCTTAAAACAGGGAAGGTCCACCCTATACATTGAGGAAGCCATATCGAGGAAGCCAGCCCTGAGAAATTACCAGATACACCTCACCAAAGAAAGAGTGCCACCCCATCATCTGGACCCCATAAAGAAGAAGACAACTAGCATGGCACTGGCAGTGGAACCAGACGGACTGCTGTCATCAGACTGTCTAGCCTGAAGCCATGGAACCCACTGTTTCAGGGACTTCAGCTCAGCTGAGTCTCTGCTGCTGATGCAGACTGTCATCTGCCTGCCTGTTCATTCACTGAAACTCAGCCCCACCCTTTACATCTACAGCTCGCATGGGCCCACACCTCTTGTACCTCACAGCCTCCAAGCTCAGTGCAAACTCAACAGTTCCCAGCAAACATCCAGCAGGTTTCATTATCTGACCCCCAAGTATCTCTCTCAGCTCCCCCTCTCTCAGCCACTGTCAGATCTCTTTAAAACTGCTTGACCTTGAACGTAGACCCCTTGGCCTTTTTTAGCCTTTCTATAATCTTTACACATACATGTATGTGCTCAACTGTTTACTATCTGAGAGTTTATATTAGTGGTTAAAAGCGTAATAAAAGAACATGTATTTGCCTTGGTTGAACACCATGGAAATCAGGACCACTTGGCATGTTGTGGCCAATGAAATAGACTTACCTTGTGAATTTGTTGTTATTCAATAAATGGTGATGTTGGGGAAAGACATGTGTGCTTGCCTTTGTTTCTCATATACCATACTGTAGGAGGAGGTGCTGATACTAAAGTCTAGTTCCCTAACTGGTTGTTGTTTGGTCAATAAAGGAGGCTGGGGGTCAATTGCTGGGTGGAAGGGACAGGTGATACTTCCAGGTCCCAGGAGGAAAAGGAGGCACAGGGAAAGAGAGGGCTTTTTAGCCAGGTTTTGGAATGAGAAGCATGCAGCTATCATATAAGGTCTTGGGGAAGCTAAAACCAATAGCCTCTGCTACTGGTGGATAGCCTAGGAGGTCGGCAGAGGCTAGCTGATAAGTTAGGGCATGAGATTCCATGTCCCACAATTGTGTTAGTAGGCAAATTCTAAAGTAATAAAATTGTCTGTTTTTCATCTGCAGATTGGTAATGGCAGCTTGGCGATGCTAAGTGGGAGAAAGAAAAGAGTGGCTAGTGGCAGCGGATCTCAGCACTAAGCCAGAAGAGGTCAAAGACCAGGCCTTGGTCCCAGGCAAAGGTAGGAGCCTGTTTTTAAAATTACACACAATGCCATACTAATGACAACTAGGACCTTGGGCATATAACTTGCTTTGACTGACACCACTTCTTGTATTTTGCTATGGTCAGAGCAGAACATGTTCTGAATGGCCAAGTTTTCTAGAAGCAGTCTGTATCGGTGTTCTGCAGACTCAGGGGTGAGTGTGAATAATTGCTGTTTTAATTCACTGAGTTTGGGGACATTTTATTAATTAGCCATAACATGGTGATAGACGACTGATACTCACTGATACAGAAGCCCCTTCTTCTTGTCATCGTGCTCCCTTCCTTCATGAAGTCCTCCCAGAGTGACCATGGCAAATCTCTCCCATGCTACTCTAGATTTCAATGGCTTCTGCTTTTTGGTTACTCTACGGATGCATGAAGCATAGGAGTCTATGGAGATAACTAACACCTTCCCATTTCCCGTAAGGCTCTTGACTTTGTAATTGTGCTCTAAACTTGAAGAGGCTTATCAAGTCCCTTTCCTGTCTCTGTGTCATCTTGGGAGCTTGACTCATGGGATTTCAGAACCACCAGAGAAAAGAACATGCTGGCTCAAACACCCCTGGGCTCTTTGCTAGGGCTCTCGGCTTGAGGGTTGTGATATCCAGCCAATGCTTCCAGAATGTGCAGGGCACCGAGGCGCAGACATGCTGGCCTCTTCTGGGGTGATCCTAGGGGACAATAAGAAGTACATGTGGGCACATTGCCTGCTGACCTCACTGACACCTGCATTTCACAAAGCTATTTCACTGCTGGACTCTTTCCCGGGAAATGCTGTCTACCTGGGGTTCCCGGGCCCCATGCCCGTCTTTGTGGGCGTGGGGAAAATAACCATTTCCTCGACAGTTAAGCTGTAGGGCTTGCTGAGGAGCAATGCCCACCCATCCCCCACTGACACAACTGGGAAGTGAGAGACATCTTTCCCTCTCGCTCTCGCCCCTCCCTGACACTCCCATGCTGCTATGGCCAGGCTGTTTCCTCCTTCCTCACCTACGCTCACATCCTTGCCTGTCAGAGGGCTCCGTAGCCTGCCGGTTGCTGCCCCGAGGCTACTTCCCACCTTCTGAATATTCCTCGTTTTACTCTTAACACACTCACTGGCCCTTTGCTTTTCTGGCTTTCTGGGCTCTTGAAAGCACGCTTCATTTAGAAATGTGGGTGAGTACTCTTGGTGCCCTCTAGAACATGAGCTTCCATGAAGCAGGAGCTACAGCGAAATGAAAATAGTCTCAGGGAGTCTCGTGAAGTGGTTCAGTGAACGAGCGGGCCTTCTGGGACTGCCCGGGGCCAGAAGAACCCACGCAAAAAGATGGACATCACTGTGCGTGCTTATAACTCTAGCACTGTGGGAGGCAGAGGCAGGAGGGGTGTCCTGACCACTAGCCTAGCTCCAGATGAAGAGAGCCTGTCCCAAGGAAATAGATGGATATTGACTACGTGAGACATTCATCATTCTCCTCTGGCCTCCGTGTGCACTCATGGGCACATGCATGCACCCTACACACATGTGCACATACAATACCCTCTAAAGAAAAATGGCCTCAGTAGGCTCAGAGCACATGTCTCCCCTTGGGAGCCTGGCACTTCGACAGATGTGTTCCATTCGACAGATGTTCCTGCTCAGCGTCCAGCTGTGGCCAGAGGATAGGGAGAGGGAAGAAGGAGCCAGCGGGGAGAGAGTGACCACCCCTCATCTTCTTCCACAAACATGGTCCTGGCTATGTGTTCTGATCTATGGATGTGTATCACATTCATAGTGGGAAGTCACGTCTGTAGCCACTAATTTTGGGCTCATCTGCATACAATAGAAAGCCCAAGAGCAGAATCAAGAGGAGGGCTAGTTTCTCTTTCATTCAGAAGACTCCAGAAGCGGACAGGGGCAAGCCTAGACGATGGCTCTGCTTCCTACATCGTCGTAGAGGCTACAGTCCTGTTATCATTCTGGGCCACTGTCTTTAGCTCATGGTAAGGTCAGCTTCAAGGTAGCTGCATCACAAGTTGGCTGCCACAGCTCCTGCTATTAGGCAACAGGAAGGAGCAGAAAAAAAGAAACAGACTACAGCTCATTGTCAAGGTTTGCGGATCAGGTTTGTGTGAAGGGACCGGTTCATGGATGGGTTTGTAAAGGGACCAGGGCAACAGGTGAGGCTGAAATCTTGAGTGAAGGGTGAATGGATTTCACTCAATGGAGTGAAATCTTCACTGAGTCTTTGGAGGCAGAAGCCAGTGGGAACTTGTTCTTCTTGCACAGAGACCTATGTGCACTCTACTTACGACACTTCATAGATGATAGAAGTGACAAATTCCTGGAGAGAGAGAACTCTGGATAATCAACAATACCAATGGGCACAGAGCTTGTTGGGAGCCTGGGGCAGGGGCCCAGGATAGACTGAGGATGTTTTTTTCTGGTGGTGGCTGCTGATGGTGGCAGGGCCGCCGGGGAGGATTCTGGGAAAGCCAGCTGTCTGTGATGAGGGTGGGTCTTGTGGCCATTCACATTGCAAGTATTCAAAGAAGCCTAAAGAACAGGAGGGAATTCTATCCTTCACAGAACAAGAGAACTCACCCAGCTAAAGTTGTAGTAAAATTCAGACTAGATTCCGGCCTTTCAAATTCCAACCACCGTGCCAACATATTTTTCAAAACGGTGGCGAGATTGAATAGGATGCTGGGCAGGGGCAAGAAGAGAGAGAAGAGGAGGCTAAGCTACGTGAGACTCTCTGGCCATCATCCACCGGGCAGGCTGAACACGACCTAGCGACTTAGCGACGGCAGAAGGACATTCCATGGCTGGCCATTTTTCTGTCTCTTTCGTCTGCCTTTCTCTGTGACTCTCCGGAGCTACACGCCCCCTTTTCCTCCCTCATATTGAATCACCAGGGTGTGAAATATAATAAAGCATTGTAGCATTCAATCTGTCGGCTATTCCTTAAAGGTGTACTCCAGGTAAATATCCCCTTGGCCTGTGAAAAATGAGCTTACCTGCAACAAATGACTTTGATGAACCTCAGTGGCCGGCCGGCTATCATTCTTTTCCAATTGGCTTCCCCAGCCAAGCACGATTTCTCCTGCACAAATTTGTCTTGCTGAAGGAAGAGTTTCTCTAATTCACTTTCCTCCCGACGCCCCAGCTTCCTGCCCGGGCATCCCTTTATCCAGCCGCCACCCTCAGACACTCCTGTCTTCAAGCATCCGGGAGCATCTCACACCGTCATCAAATGCTTCACCCGGTCTATCAAAATCGGAAACCAGATTGTTCAGCCCTTCCATGAGTGAGCACTTGTTGGGCATGGCAGACTGGAAGTGGGCTCCCATGAAATGAGCGGTCCACCATCTTCTCAGTTCTCCACCTCCATCTTGCCTTCCCTGTCCCGTAGGATCCGGCAATAAGACCAGACCTTCCTCTTTCAAAGGCGTGCCAAAGTAGCAGGCACACGTTTACATGCGAAAATGCTTCAAAAACTGCAAATCACTATAAGGTTTAGTGTGTGTGTGTGTGTGTGTGTGTGTGTGTGTGAACTCTCTACGAGATGAAAGAGAAGGAAGTATTTATTGTCATTAACCTAGCCAGTAAGTACTAAGTGTCAATTATGTGACACACATAACACAGCAATGAGGGGGTGGGTACTCTATGTAATGAAAAGTGTAGAGCACTTACTCCCCGAAACGAGCACACGTACAAACCAACAAAGCAGAGAAGGATGTACCCCACGCTGACAATCAAGTAGTGCAGTTTGAGAGGGAAGCTGCTGTATCATGATAATTTTAAAAAATGTGATAATTTTGGGGATAAGATCTAGAAGTTGGCATGTTAGATAAGTGTTCCATCAGTGAGCTACAGCCATGGCTTATAATGTTTAATTTTATTTAATTTTCAGATCCATGAGAAAAGCCGACCGTGAGAATGAATGCTCTGCGTATTTTCTTTCTGTGGGGTGCACAGGGGCTGTGGTGGTCAGCGGTAACGAGGAACTTCAAAGAGGCGGCCTCCCCCTGTGATCTCAGGGAAGGAAAGGAGAAACTGCATGGGATCCGTTTGGGAAGAGAGGGTCGACACAGCAATGCAGGAGCAGTGCGCATATGAGGTTCACAGGGTCAGAGAGGACGGCTGGATGGACAGATGCTGAGATGGAGGAGGACAGCTGGGCAGGGGCATTTCTGTCCAGAAAGGGAAGGTGGGGGACAGAGATTTGCTAAAAACAAGAAGTGGACCCTGGCCCTGCCAGGCAGTTGTTTTCTCGGCCCCCCACACAGAAACTTGACATTAATTAGCTCCGTGAGGCTGGTGGTTTCTACTCTTCCTTTGGCCTCAGTTCCCCAGCGAGAAGAGGGAAGGGAGGTATGCGGGAGGAGGCTCCAAGATTCCATCGTGACTCTGAAGCACGCGTGTATGCAGATCACAGCCGAGTACCTGCGAGGGCTTTTCTCCTCCGCCGGTGTAATTTTAGATAAGTACCGAATGCCTCTTTATTCTCAAATATAAAAACATCGGGAAGATTAAGCCGCTGCCTGTCTCATAATAATCTGGGCATCCAATTCCAGCTTTCTGATGAAGTCACCACTGTTAGAAGAAAATTGGAAAGTTTAGTATTTGCAAAGATGAACAAGTGACCCCAGCCCCATCCCCTGACGGAGCAGAATGTTCTGGTGGGCTCATTTCCCTCTAGCCTTTTGACACATAGAGCTTTATTTGGGTATGTGTGGGGTCTGGATCTCTGTGGTCAGTCTTCATGTGGATAGTCTCTCCTGTGAGGGTAGAGGCCAGACTGGGAGCTCATCATGATATGTGGTTTCTGTAAGAAAGACCACAAAAACCCATACAAAAGGATCCCTTTCAAAATTTCACTAAGAGTCAAGTCCCCACTAAAGCAGAGGCCAGCAGCCAAACCTTTTTAAAAACAGGGTTGCCCTGAGAGACTTGTTAACATATCCCTGCTGTGGTCCCCCATTTCACAGATGAGGAAACTGAGGCCAAGGGGTGGGAAGGAGCCAACTAACCACTAGCACTGACAAGGTGCCGTTGCCCTTTGCGGGACCGGTGCTCCATGCTCACGCTGGCAGCCACAAGCACACACTCGGTATTTGCCGTGTGCCAGGCTTTGGACTGACCGCTGTGTGTGCACTCATTCATGCACGCCTTGCAGCAAGCCTCTGAAAGGAGGGCTGCTGTGCCCTCAGTTTGAAGAGGAGCCAACTGAGGGCCAGGAAGGCTGTGCCACTCGTTCAAGGCCCCAGGGCTACGCAGTGCCTGAGCTGCCTCCAGAGCACGGCTCTCCTGAGATGATCTCCTGGCTTATAATGGCTCCCACCGCTGGCTATGGCATCTTCCTTGGCTCAGAGACAACTACGTAGGCTTGCCCCCTGGGGCATCTGACCAACAGACACCCACTCTGCTAGGCCTGGTCTCCTCTTTGCTCCTGGTGGAAGCTGAGCCAGCCTGCCCCTCACCCCCTAGAGTCAGCAACAACCGTGGTCCTGGGGCGGCGGTCCAGGGGAAGGAGTGGCTTTGTTACAGAAGGCGAGCAAGACAGGGGACTCCTCCCTCACACTCACGCCCCTTCTCCTCTAGCCTTGTGTCAGGTCTGATGGTTCAGGACCCTTCCAGCTCACGCACGGGGCTGCATCCCCTCTCTGTATTCTCCATTGGAACCCAAGTCCTTCTTCCATCTTTGGGATGGTCCTACTTCTCTTTGCTCCTCTGTGGCCAGGAGCTCACTGTCACCTGTCCTGATGTCTGGATGCTGGGAAGAGCCCTGGCTAAAACCTCCTCTTAGCATCAAAGGATGGGAGAACCTGCTAGCCAGGCGTGGGCGCACATGTATCCAAAGAAACTGAATCAGGGAGATGTGTGCGTGTGTGCATGTCCATGTGTGTCCGTGTGTGTCTGTGTGTGTCCGTGTGTGTCCGTGTGTGTCCATGTGTGTCCGTGTGTGTCTGTGTGTGTCCGTGTGTGTCCGTGTGTATCCATGTGTGTGTCAGTGTGTGTCCGTGTGTGTCTCTGTGTGTCCGTGTGTGTGTGTGTGTGTGTGTGTGTGTGTGTGTGTTGTTTTAGAAGTCTGAGAGCCATCAGCAAGCAGGCTGGAGACCCAGGCCCCAGCTCAGCAGGAGTCAGCCCTCACTCAGGACTTCTGAGGCTGAAGTGAGGTTGCTCACAGTGGGAAGGCCATCTCCTTCACCCAGAGTCCACTCATTTAAATGTTAATTTCATGCAGGATTTTTTTTTTTTAAGGCATTTGCTCAGTGCTGCCCAGGCAGTGTCTTGGCCAGAAGAGCAGACTCTACTTCGGGCAGTGTGGTCCATCCTCAGCTAACACGTTTCTCCCTAACTGGGAAACTTCAGGTCTGCTCTGAGTCCCTTACTCCGTTTCTCACCATGCCGAAGAGGGTGAGGTCTCCCCGAGGGAAGCTGTGTTTCTAGAGTCCTTTGCTAGCATACCCTCTGGAGCCGTGGATCTCAGGCCTGGTACACAGCTCCCACACTGCGCCTGCCTGTGGGAGGAAGGATGTTTACAACCCTTTCAAAGCTCATCAGGAATTACACCCAAAATGAAGCGTCAGACAGCAGCTAACGCTTCAAGGTGAAGTTTCATGGAGAGAATTGTCAGTGCGTCCCGGCTGTCGCGCCCATTTTTCAGATGGGGAAACTGAAACCAAAATGGGGGAAGGGGCGCACCAAGCGCTGGCTCCAGCACTCCCCGGAGGGGTGTGGGTCAGCCTCACATTCTGATTACATGGGGGTGAAGTGGGGCAGCCGTGGGCAATGGCACTGACATCCTTGTCACCACTGGGGAGGCAGCACTAGATGACAGGGTATCGAGATCTGGTATAAGATCTGTTTCAGGCTGGGAAACTTTTTCCCGACAAGACTTTATGACAACTTTAAGACAAGTATGCCTGAAAATGCATTTTTAAAATAGGAGACCACTGGGCAGGAGTCAAGATAATGAAGAGACTTAACAATTGGGCCGTGACATCCCTGCTGCATTTCAGGGGGCATCTCACTTTGTTCTCATCACTGCGTGGTAGGTGTGATTATCCCACTTTACAGACCTGGAGTCCAAGGCAGAGAGAATTGAAGCCTGCCCAACCTAAAGACACCAAAGCAGCTTTGATATCTATACAGTTGTACTTCGTGTGTGTGTGTGTGTGTGTGTGTGTGTGTGTGCGCGTGCACATGTATGTGCATGTGTGCATGTTTGTATGTGTATGCATGTGTGTATGTGTGCATGCATGCTTGTGTGTGTGCATGTGTGTATGTGTGTGTATGCACGTGTGTGTATGCACGTGTGTATGTGTGCATGCATGCTTGTGTGTGTGCATGTGTGTATGTGTGTGTATGCACGTGTGTGTATGCACGTGTGTATGTGTGCATGCATGCTTGTGTGTATGTGTGTGTGCATGTGTGTATGTGCGTGTGCATGTAATTGGGCTAAGGTCTGGAGACAATGGGAAAAGCTGGAATCAATATACCAGGTGGAGGATGCACCTTGACAAAGTAAAAGAATAAGTCTTCTTGAGACAGGAGGGAGGCAGGAAGATGGATGGCGGCTATGCAGGAAGTCTCTGTGGCTCGGGAAGAAGGTAAAGGGAGCAGGGATTGGATGACCTTGATCTTCCCTGAACTAGGCAGGACCTGACACACGCCAAGCTGGCCTCTCGCTCACCCACTTGCCCTCCCTCCTTCTGTGCCAAACCCTCTCCCCTTGATTTCGCATGGAAGAGACAACACAAGCAGCCTTTTCTGTCTGCCGGGGATCCGAGAAAGAGGCTGTGCTGCTGCGTGCGTGAAGGAAGAGAGCGATCAGAGCAGACTGCTGGACCTGCCAGTGGACAGTGGGCGTGGAGAAGGGCAGGAGTGGAGGTGAGTGCTGCTTTCCTCTCCATTCAGATCACTGTGGGGAAATGAAAATATTGGTGGAGGGGTTACATTCGCCCCCAAGGACAGAAACCGAAATACAGATGCCATGAACTTGGGGACTGGCGTTAGGGAGAATTTTTGTGGATCGTTTGAAAAGCAGAGATTTAAAAAACCAAAACCAAAACCAAAACCAAAACCAAAACCAAAACCAAAACCAAAACCAAAACCAAAACCAAAACCAAAACCAAAACCAAAACCAAAACCAAAACCAAAACCAAAACCCCACCTTTTAAAGAAATCAATGTCAAGTGTGAAGCCAACAACAGTAACTTGGGAAGTACAGAAGTGTACCAAAGGGCCAGAAAAATGACCCCACTTCAGAAAAGTATTACAGTTTTGTGTTTTTAATTTTCTCTCCATAATAAAAGAACATAAAATGCCACCACAATGCTTTTAACACATACTTTTCTATGTGTTTCCCTCGTGTTAACACAATCTTCTAGTGAAGATATTTTATACAGAGAAGGCAGAATGGGAACATTACCAACAGTCCATTCAGGTATGTGGCTATAAATGTGAACTCGCTCTGAATGGCTGGCGGGCGAGCCTTCATTCTGGGCATCGCGCTTCTTTGGCTCTTCCTCAAATGCTGGGCAGTAGGCTGTCCTGCATCCTGTTTCAGTGTTTCTGTCTGGGGAGCATCTCAATACATACACCTTTATGCACAGTTTGAATTATTCTTCAGCAGAGGCTCCTAGAAGTAAAATAACTAATATGAAGGGACTGACTACTTGAGAGACTGCCTTCCAGAACGCCTTCTTCCAGATGTTGACAGCCTCCTAACCCTAACCCTAACCCTAACCCTAACCCCTAACCCCTAACCCCTAACCCCTAACCCCTAACCCCTAACCCCTAACCCTAACCCTAGCCCTAGCCCTAGCCCTAACCCTAGCCCTAGCCCTAGCCCTAGCCCTAAACCTAACCCTAACCCCTAACCCTAACCCTAACCCCTAGCCTAGCCCTAGCCCTAGCCCTAGCCCTAGCCCTAGCCCTAGCCCTAGCCCTAACCCTAACCCTAACCCTAACCCTAACCCTAACCCTAGCCCTAGCCCAAGCCCTAACCATAACCCTAACCCTAACCCTAACCCTAACCCTAACCATGGAACCCCGAGCACCCGTGGTTAGGAGGGGCAGCTCAGCAAACAGAGTCTGAACCTGTGGAGGACGATGCGTGCTGACTGCTCTGCTCTTGGTGGGAGTCAGTGGGCTGTGACATGTGCTTGCTCTGGCTCAAGGCTGGAGACCCCCGGGAGTCCTGCCCAAGAGAAGCTGAGGCTGTTCGTGTTGGAACTTGCTAGACTCTTGGAAGGGTTCAGGAGGGATAGAGGGAAAGTCATCCTTGACCTGATAAACTTATCATCTCTCTGTAGAAACTCCATCTTCCCAAGTCATAAACATGAAAAATTTAGTGAATCTAAGGAACCTCTTCCATCACACACACACACACACACACACACACACACACACATGCACTCACATACACGTGCACACAACATATACACACACATACACACATACATACACACAGGCATTCACACACACGTGAATACATACATGTGTGTGTACACACACACACAGGCACACATATACACAACACACACACAAACACACAGAGTCTTCAGTTCCAAGTGATTCATTGATCTGTAGAGGTCTCTGAGTTTATAAACAGTGGGTTAAGAACCTCTGTTTTAGAGACCATTAGCAATTCGGCTTTCTTTACAGATAATTAGCACATTGGGAGCCTTTTCTATACTAGACATTTCAAGCCACACAAGGGATAGCTTTTATGGTTTGATTCTGGCTGTCTGAGGCTAAATCCCTGCATTGATAGCTCTTAGTGTGCTTTGATGAGACGGGCTGTCTCAGTCCAGGATGTGCAAGGGGAAGGTGTCTGGATGACTGAGAGAACTGTGAGAGAGAAAACATACGTCACCATGCTTCCCCGCACTCACACACGGGGTCTTCTATCATTCCTTCACACTCCACATTCTATACATATAAGCGCTCACGTGTATCTCAGATACCCTCGTGGTTTTACCTCCTCACACACGTGTGTGCAGTCTTTCACATATGTGCACACATTTGTATGTACAGCTCTAGTTCCGTGTTCCCTCAGGCTTGGCCCTGAGGATCTCCCCCTTTCTCTTCTTAGATCCACCCCCTCCCCCCTTTCCCTCCCACCCAATGGTAAATACACCCATCTGAGTTCAGGCAAATGTAAAAGAAACACAGGAGGAGAGTGGTAGATAAATTTAACAAGCATTAAAGTTAATATATAATTTAAATATGTATAAAATTATTCCACTTATCGATTAGAAAATGGGCTGCTGACCATTTCAAGGCAACAATCAATTTTCGAGTTCACAGGTCAGGTCAAGTTTCTTTCTAATGATCTAAGAAAGAAGGCAGCATTAGGAGATAATGAACTCCACAGCGTACAGACGCGATCTATGGCCGGTGGCAGCCGGGTGGGTGCAGATGGAGTTCTCCTGTGGGCCCGTGTAAAAGCCTGGCCCCGCGACAACCCATGAGGTAATGGACGCGGCCTTTGCAGTGTCAGGCCGAGTGGCTGCTGGGAGCTGTGTGTGGTGAATGGGAGGCTGCGGTGGAACCCCGTTAATGTGGTTTAAAAGGAGAGCCTCCCCTTTCCTGGGAAGTGGAAGTGGGCTGGGGCAGCACTGTGAATTACCCAGCTTGATGGGTGAGGAGGCTTTGGGGAGCCGTTTACTCAGCTCAGTGACCTCACTGCAGGGCTGTGGGGAGAGCTATTGCCAGATGACAAGCAAGGTCCCCCAAATTAGAGATGTCTCCTAGGTCGAGAATGGAGGCCTATTTCCAGAGGCTTTCACACTCCTTTGAGAAGCTGAAAAGGGCCAGGGTTTGATGATGGGCGGGGCAGAAAGAAGAGAAGAAGTGAGTGGCCCAGGGACGAGTGAACCAAGAGGCTGCCCAGTACCAGACAGAATGGGATAAGCACCTAATCTCCAGGTGTGTGTGTGTGTGTGTGTGTGTGTGTGTGTGTGTGTGTGTTGGGGGATCAGAATGCAAAGAACTGTCCCTACAAGGCACAGAAGGAAGGCTTACCTCTCCTGTGCTGATAATGGCAGAGCTAGATATGAAAGCTGGTCCCTGGTCCCCATCTCTCAAGCTATGAAGTAAAATCTTCCCTTGAGTCTCTCTCTCTCCCCTCTGCCTTCTTAGCTGCTGTTCTGTTTCTAAGCCTGGAGTGTCTCAGTGTCTGGCTTCTACTTTGGGGGACGACTCTGAACCCTAGATGTCTCGTTCAGTTCCTACCGTTATAGACCTATGCTGTACATGCAGGGCAGACATGAAAGCCCCGGGCAGCCCTGACCGTACTGCTCTCGACGCCCACCCTAGTCCAGCTTCCGTGCTGGACTAAGTCCCAACTCACATCCCGACATGACTAAGCAGAGGTGCGTCATGCACAGTGCTCATTCGCGCCCAGGCACCGGCGGGAACCGCAGATCCGAGTGGTTGCAGGTCAGGCACAGCAGGTGTAAAGCACAACTCACAACCAAGTTTGTAGCAACCTTCTCCTTCCTCTCATTAATCTCCTCAAGTGGAGGAAGGCGAGATCTGGGCACAGCTCCACGGCGTCTGTACATTACTGAATTAACCAGGCATGTAATTAGTGCTCAGGTGCTCGGTGGAGGAAAGGCTGCTCACGATTGCTCAAATCTAGCTTTAATGCTCTAAAGTTGGGGGAGCTGTTTCAGTGCTCCTGACTCTAGAGCCCTACCCCACCTCCCCCCTCTCTCATGGTCAAGCCATATGATGTCTGGGGCTTTGGTGATGATGTTAATGGAGATGCATGAACTCTCTAACACTCTGGACATCATGTCCTGACAAAGAAAGTCCTGATCCTGGTGCTGCGACGTCAAGCAGCTTGGGAGAGCCTGTCAGGGAAGCCCATCTCCGTCTCTGAGTCTTGCCCGAATTAAATGGAGACAGATACTGTCATCAAGTGTTAAGGAGGCCTTGGCTTTAAAGCCATCATCCCAGTGTGTTTTCAGGGTTAGGCTGTGTCACAAGGGGCACCTGAGGACTGGATACGATGAGGACTGGTCTCACTTTCTTCTGGCTTTATCTACTACAGTCTTGATGAACTTGACATTGTAGAGCAAGTTTTTCACGTGTGTGTGTGTGTGTGTGTGTGTGTGTGTGTGACTCCTGTCCCATTTCGGTTCTGAGATGTTCCTTAGAGCATTCTAGTCTAGTCCAGTCCCCAGTTCACATCTCACTTCCACCGAGAAGCCACTATTGATTAAAGTGTTTTTGGGGAAAGAACTGGAAGCTTCGAGGTAAGACTTTCTGCCCAGGCATCAGATAGGGCCGCTACATCACCCTACCGTACCACCGTCACAACTTCAGGTCAGTTCCAGTCCAGCTCAGCCAGAATAAGCCAGACGGGGAGGCATGTGGGAACTGAGAGATGGGAGATGGGCGGGGTTTAGCCTTGGCTCCTGCCAGCTCCAGAGACCTGAATTGACACTGCCTTGAAATGACAGCAGTTGGTACCAACGGCCTTGTTCCCGGAGCTCCTGGACTCCCAGTATCCCGTGCACAGTGGCTTCAGGATCCCTTCCAAGGGCTCTCACGCCCCCTTTTGTGTGATGGCTGCATCTTCCTAGTGACGGTAGTTTGAGTTGGGATTGGTAGGCCTGGCTTTCCAGGTGTCGACATGGATTCTGTGCTCATCACAAGACCGACTCTTCCTACTTGCCTGGAACTTAAAATTCTGTGGGGCATGAAGCAGGACGTGACCAGATAAAGGATGTCCCGAGTCTCATTTGTGTCTGCCTAGAACATCTAGCTTTTTAGTAGTTTAATTTCACCATTTCTAAAGCCCCGGTGTTTGAACCATATCAGAACAGTTCGGTGTACTCTGAGATACCCAGCGTCTCCGCCTCCCTCCCTTATAACTGGCAGCGTCTACTGCATTTTGCTTTTATGCAAAACCACACGGATAGAGTTTTAGACCACCTTCGGATAAGACACGTCTCTAAGCTGCTCATCTCCAAGCAGCGTGTGCCAAAAGTTTATTGTTTGGGTAGTCATTGACTGCCCTGGGTTCCCATTGTTAAATCCGCTCTTTTTGATGAAACACACTCTTTAATTAAAAACATCCTCCAGACACCGAGGCGGCCGCTCATTCCCCACCGTGCCGTATCTGGGCTTGGGCAGAGAAGGAAAGGCCACGGAGACGGCCGAGCCCCTTAACTTAATTCCTGCACATCAGTCCTGCCTGTACTTGCCCTTTTCGCTCTTGGCTTCGAGGCTAGTGGAACAAGCAGGATTAGCGAGTGGTAGGAGAAGCTGGGGTCGTAATTACACCCTATGCGACTGGGCAGCGCAACCGCCAGATAAATCCCCGGACAATTATTAAAATGGCCCAATGCATTACACAGATTAGAACAGGCTGGGTCTTTTGCGGGAGGGGCAGGAGGAGGGGAGTGAAGACTTAGTATTTAAGTGTTCTTGTAATCCACCTAAGATATTAATGTTGCAAAGCTCCTTATGAATATTTAAGAACAGAAAATGGAGCTCCACTGGAGTCCCACATCACCACAGAAGCTTGTAATATGGTAGTATCCACTTAAGAAGGCAGATCTGCCTCCATGGCAGATTGAAGCCGGATGGATAAGGGCTGGCGCATGCGCGGTGGTGGTGGGCCTCCGGCTTAGCCTTCCCATGGTGCCTCATATCCTGGAAGAGGCTGTAGGTAGATTCCAACAACTCTGATGAGTGGGACTCCCCAGTAGTGATTAGCCCCTCCCCTACTCCGAAGGTTCGGGTTGATGTTGCTTTTGTCGGGTATTTTTAAGGATTTTATTTATCTTGATTTTATGTGTGCAAGTGTTTGCCTGTACATATATCTGTGCACCATGAGGGTGCAGTGTCCATAGAGGCCAAAAGAAGACATTTGATCCCCTGGGACTAGAATAGCAGACTGTTGTGAGCTGCCGTGGAGATGTGGGAATTGAGCTAGAGTCCTCGGGGAAAATGCTGAGCCGTTGTCTCTCCAGCCCTATGTTTAATACAAAACAGACAACTTTACTCCCCCATTCGTTCACTTGTGGGCTCCACATCTCTCCCTGAGAACAAGTGTGGTGGAATCTATATCATGCCTCCTCAAGCAGTGGTCACCAAGCTGCAATTGTGGGTCCAGTAAGCTGGCTTCTCATGGGGAAACAGTTAGCTGCAGGTCCTAATGAAGAATGAATGGAGTCCTCTGGGTGAAAGAGAGGGAAGGAGTGGTCTGCTGGAAGGACATGCCACACCCGGAAATTGAGCACAGACGCCACACAATTACAGGTGTCTTTTAAGGTTGGCCTGACAAATCCTTAGTTTGAGAGAATGAGACCTGGCCTTCTGTGAGGTGGCTGGAGACAGCCAGGGAGGAGGGCTCATCAAGGAAGCTGGGACTTTCTGAGGAACAGCAGAGCCCATGATTGCCCACAGCACAGGCCCGTGGGTGCCCAAAAGGCTGTGTCATTGTACAGAAATGTCGGGATTGAGAGGAAAGTAGACCCCACGTTTTGGGGTGGGTGGTTCAGTCCCATGACTTAGGATAGGAAAGGGTAGATACAGGATGACGTGTGTGTGTGTGTGTGTGTGTGTGTGTGTGTGTGTGTGTGTAAGCAGGTCAAGCATGTTACAGAATGTTCTGGTCCCCTGTACTGTCCATGTCCATGCTGGGGGTTCTCACTCAAATGTGGTCAACACTACATGTGAAGCTCTGGATAGGATGGGTAGACTGTTTCCTCAGAAACCCATAACAGAGAGTTTCTTGATTTCATTATATTTGAAAATTTGATAGTAAGTGGTAATTGTGGATGACCCACAGGGGCCACTTAAGAGCTACTGTGTTCCCACTATGGGCCACATGCATGTAGGGGAGCTCCTCCCCTTCCCACACACACTGCACACACACACACACACACACACACACACACACTTTCCAAAGGGGCATTTTCTCTTCTACTTGGACCTTTCGGCCACCACTGCCAGCCCTCCCAGACATCTCCACAGTTAACCATAGAAGTATCTGTGAGCCATTAATTATAACTTTACTGAACTGAAATGTATGAAACCCCGAGAACACCCAGTTCACCGATCTGGACTTAGGATTTAACTCTTTATTTACTAGCTTGGAACTTGCTTGACTGAGTTTCCTGGGAAGAACTGTGTCTGGAGGTTAGAGTACATATCTTTTTTAGTTGTGTGTGAGGCAGCTTAGATCTTAAGTATTCCCCAGAGGCTCATGTACTAAGGGCTTTGCCCCAGGCTGTAGTGCTTTTGAGTGCTCAGAGAACTTTTAAGAAATAGGAACTCATGATAGGAAATCACGTGACTGGAGAACGCCCTCAAGGGACTACTGGAATCCTGGCTTCTCCTCTCTCTTTGCTTCTTAGGTACCACGAAGTGGCAGCTGTCTCTGCCATGGGTTCCTAACCTAATGTATTCCTTTACTATTGGCCACTGCATGCTCCAAAGATTTCTAAACCCCATTGTTTCCCCAAGAAATCTGTCTATGCTGCCTCTACTTGTCTCTTCTCTTCAGTGTGCTGGGTACTTAGAACCTGGAGGCACCCGGGTCATTGCACTCATCTGTGATGTCATCGCGCTCATCTGTGATATCATTGTGCTCACCTATGATGCTGAGCTCACCTATCTTGTCATTGTGCTCACTTACCATGTCATTGCACTCACCTATGATGTCATTGTGCTCACCTATGATGTCATTGTGCTCACCTATGATGTCATTGTGCTCACCTATGATGTCATTGTGCTCACCTATGATGTCATTATGCTCACCTATGATGTCATTGTGCTCACCTATGATGTCATTGTGCTCACCTATGATGTCATTGTGCTCACCTATGATGTCGTTGTGCTTTTCTGGCATTCTCTCACAGCTTTGGGTCTAAGAGTTGTGCTTCTGCTAGGCTTTGGTATCTGGATAATCTTGGGTGCCAATCTGATACATCGAGAGAGAGAGAGAGAGAGAGAGAGAGAGAGATCAAATGAGAAATTAGCTCCATCAGATCGGCTTGTAGGCATGTCTCTACAACATTTTCTTGGTTGCTAATTGATGGAAAGAGAGTCTATCCTCCTGTGCGTGGTGCCACCATGGTCTTGGGATGAGTGAGCCATGGGGGAACAGGCCAGTTCACAGCATTTCTCTATGGGTCCTGCTTTCAGTTCCTGCCTCCAAGTTCTTGTTTGAGTTTATGTCCTGACTTTCCACAGCAGTACATTTTGATGTGGGGATTTTAGGCTGAAACAAACCCTTTCCTTCCTAAGTTAATTTTAGTACAGCAAGAGAGACCAAAGTAGATGAGTGAGAGCTGGGAGGAGGGTAGTGCTCAGCAGTGTAATGTCTTGAATACAATAGTATCAGCTGACAAAACGGATGGATGGATGGATGGATGGACGGACGGACGGATGGATGGATGGATGGAATAGGAACTGCAGATTCCCCCACTGAACCCAGCTTAGAACTGTAGGCAGTGAGTGTTCATTCTCCGATTACGTCTTGTGTACATAAGACAACCTTACTCCAGTACACAGGAAGGATGGGGAGGGCACATGGACCCTGGCATTGCCTTTGAGAAGTCTTTTCATGCTTTGACTATGGCTGGAGTTGATAGCATGTGCCTTTTTTCAAGAGAAGTAAATGCTACACTAAAGACTCGAAAGACAAAGGAGATTGCCTCTCGGTGGGCTCTGTGGACACAGGGGGAAGCCAACCCTGGAACCAGGAAAGGAATCATGTCTGAAAGTTCCCCTTAGGATTCTAGCAAGGGATAGCAAATGCACCTGTCCAAATGAGAAACTCAGAGTCTTCCCGGTGGACTTTAGAGATGACCCAATTCAGTGACTTTCCAACTCAAATCAGAGAGCATGTCTCTATGCAAAAACCAGTAAGTTGATTTCTTAGCATTTCTCTGGTCAAAGTGGCATTTGGTGCCCAGACCTTTGTGTTTTTTCCGTTTTAGAGAGAATTGAGGAGCACTTAGAACTTTTGTGAGTAAACTTTGTAAACCAACACTGGTGACCGACCTCAGGAGACAGGTTTCATTTATTTTCGTGACAATGACAGTTAATCTCCACAGCTTAACTGTATTTAGGACCATGAAGAGAAATCTGAGTGTGGTAGCACATGGCTGTATTCCAGGGACTCAGAAAGTGGAGGGATCAAGATAAGAAAATCAATGCAGGATTCTTCATTAACATAATGAGTTAGGGCTAGCCTGGGCTATATAAGACTCTGCCTAGAAACAAAGCAAAATTCAACAAGAAGCATCATCTAGGATACTGATGATGCACACTCCTGGGTGTGTCTGGGAGGGAGTTCCCAGAGAGGATTAACTGAGGAGCAAGACACTCTGAACTCCAGTGGCCCCATTGCATCAAGTAGGGGGAGCAGGGAGGAGAAAGCCAGCTAGGTGTCTGCATTCTCTTTCTTGGACTGATACATCACAGCACATCCCACTTGGCTTGGCTGCCATATTTCATTATGATTGGAAACTAGCAGTAGAAGCAGACTGTTTCTCCTTCAAGTTGTATCTTTCAGATGTTAAGGTCACAGTGATAAGAAAGGCGATGAACACTGGGAATCTGCTCTGAAACGGATCTCTATTCTGGAGGAATGTAAATTTAGGTCAGGATCTATTTATGGTTACAGTTTGCTTTCCAGAGATGGTATTCACTGTATTGTCCCCAGTATCTAGAATTTCTAAACACTCTCTTAGATGATTTACTGAGAATGTTTCTCACTAAAGGCTCATAAGAATGAAGAGGGCAGAAACAACTTTATACAATTTGAAGACCTTTAACGGTTGCTAGATACAAAAGTTAATGTGGGTTTCTCAGTGAGAGACTTGCTCACCCACCCTTAGCTGAGACTTCAGAAGCTGAAATAGGATCCCTAAGTTCCTTGAGGGTTACTAGGATCATTAGAAGACGAGACCAAGAGGTGACACTTTACAAACCTCCTGGGGCAAAGGGGCACATGTATTATTTAATGCTCTTAGTTGCATTAAAATGCTTGCTGGTTAGCTTAAGCAAGGAGGACTATATAAAAAGGACATCAGGAACTCCTCCAAAATGCTTTTGGATGGGAAGCTACTCAGAGAGCTAAGCTCGGAGCTCTGGGGCGGCTCTAGTCAGGCATCGCTGCTCCGTGGCACTTAGTAGCACTCGGGACTGGCCGCCTGCTGTTCTGTGCTCTCCTTATTACAGAGTTGGCAGCCTCCGCCACCATGCTCGCCAGATGTCAGCTCTGAGGCACTTGGCCTGCTCTCCGTCTCACTCACTCCTGCATCCAGTTTTCACACTGACCTGTCTGATTTATCAGAATGTAAGCACATTCTTGCAACCTACTTGCAAAGAAATCTGGGAGCTCGAGGACCATTAGATACCTCAGTAAATTGCAACAAACTCTGCTTCTGTCAGCAAGCCAGAAGCAGAGAGAGAGGCTGGTGGAAGTAGCTAAGAGTTTCTAACCCCACATAGTTTTCTAACAAGCAGCAGACTAGCCTCGTAGTCCAAATGGTCAGGGCCACAGAGGTTTTAAGGAAGGCTAATGACTGCAAAGACTTGAAAACATATGGACAACCTTCTAAGAATTCATTGGTCTATGTGATGGTTTGTATATGCTCAGCCCAGGGAGTGGCACTATTTGTAGGTGTGGCCTTGTCGGAGTGGGTGTGTCAGTGTGGATGTGGGCTCTAAGACCCTTGTCCTGGCTTCCTAGAAGTCAGTATTCTGCTAGCAGCCTTCAGATGAAGGTGCAGAACTCAGCTCCTACTGCACCATGCCTACCTGGACAATGCCACGCTCCCACCTCCTTGATGATAATGGACTGAGCCTCTTAACCTGTAAGCCAGCCCCAATTAAATGTCCTTATAAGAGTTGCCTTGGTCATGGTAGTCTGTTCACAGCAATAAAACTCTAAGACAGTCTATATAATACGGAAAGACAGAAAGACAGACAGACAGACACAAAACACAGTGAACTAAGTCTTCTTTGACTCACCAAGTATAGAGAACCATTGTCCTTTATGCAATTCCTAATCTAGATCCATCAACTCAGGGCTCCTTAGAAAGAGAAGCCAGATATTGGTAAGGTCCCTAGAATTATATTGTGTACATACACAAAATGCATTATAAAGTATCTTGTGGTTTGTGATACATACAGCAATAGAAAGACCAATCAAGGTAAGTATTCCTTGGAGGGAAGTAGACAGCAATATTTTCTATACTTTTTTATTTATTTGTTCTTTTTAAAAATTAATTTTAGCTTAGCAAACACAGTAATGGGATTCACTATGGACTTTCACATATATGTGTCTTTATACTTTGAGCAAAATCTTTTAGATTTTCATTGTGATCTAATTCTTGGGGATATAGCATGGTCTTCTGATCATGGGATCTTATGAGGTCAAGTGATATGTTTTGATATTATAGTCAGTCTAGTAGATCCCCAAGTCCATGCCATGATTTTTCTCTCAGTTTCTGGCTATAAAGCTAGATATTTAAAACATGGAGTCATTAGAGTGATTTCCCCCAATGTTACTATGTGAGAAAATGGGGACTAGGACTGGTGAAATGGCTGAGTAGGTAAAGTACTTTCTATGTAAGCATGAGGAAACTCAAGTACAGATCCCCAGGCACAGGACTGTGCTTGTGCCTTAGTAGGAGTGGCCATTTGAGGGTGGGGATGGGAATATGGTCAGACACAAGTAGATCCCTAAAGCTCATTGGCCAAGCAGCTCATCTGAACCAATGAGCTCCAAGTTCAGTGAAACTCTGCTCAAAAAATAAAGGTGAAATGCAATAAAGAAGAGACTCATATATACTCATGTGCATGCATGTATACAACTACACTAACAAGTCCATATAAGAGGTGGGGTGGTGGGAAAGGGAGGGAGGGGAGAGGGAAGAGGGAAGAGGAGGGGGACAGGGAGAGGGAGAGAGGGAGAGAGGGAGAGAGGGAGAATTTGAATACCAGGCAGGGTATTAATCACTGAGCTACATCCCCAGCTCTATGAAAAGAAAATGTGAACAGATGTCTTCAAGTAGTAAACCCAATGCCATAACTTATCCTCAGGAGAAATCTTATTCATTGTCTAAGACTTGTAAGGTCAGGTATGGTGATTCTAATCACACCACCATTTAAATCACTTGTTGAATAAGAATGACAACATCACAAAGAATTGACAAATTACTAAAGATGTGATGGCAAGCCTCTAGTTACAGTCTTCCAAATAACTGCGAATATAACCTAGCCCCTGACTCTTACTCTATAGCTCTCTAAATGGCTAGTGTTGTTTTAAAGTTCAGTTCCAGTAAGACATAATTTGCTTTCACCTGTTAAGGACTACAATATACTTCTCTGCTTACCATGTGTATGTCCCAGCTTAATCCATGAAGAAAGCCAGTGATCTCGTCCCCAAGACCTCAAGGTAGATTTAGCATATTGACAACATCACACTGCTAGGACTCAGAGTAGAAAATGAAGGCTAGGCAGACAGCTGAGGAGGACGTGAGTGCCAGAGGTTGGAGGTTGGATTGCATGAAAATACAGGCACCTAATGATCGTTAAGCAGTATCTTATTTCTGTTTACTATCTGTTGTAATATGTAGGCATAGATTTCTGCGTGAAGTTTTAAAGAGTTTAAATCAGTCTACAGTTGCTATTTTATACATGTCTTTGTGTGTGGTCATTTTTCTCCAACCTAAAAAAACGCTTTTATCTGCCCATCCCTGCCATCTCAGAGTATATTACTGCTGCGGGTTCTCTGTTCTAACTATTGTTGCTAGAAGGCTCTTTATGCAAATTTCTTTGGGGGAGTTAGTTATTTCCTTAGGGTGAATTCCTTAATGCTTACTCTGTCAAAGGTCTGGGTGCTTTGAAACTTTTGTTGCATCTTGCCCCCATTGCTCTCTAAACAGACTAAAGCAGTACACAGCTGTAATGACTATTCCAGATTAAGCAGGCATGCTGTTTTCTATCAGATTTGTATCTTTAATTAATTTTGGTTAGTTTGATATCATGTATCTCAAAGTCATGTTAATGTGCATTTCTTTAGTTATTAGGGCCTCTGTTCATGATACAATGTGTCTTTGCTAATCTACAGCCTATGTTCTAGTGTCTCTGACAGGTTTGTAACAGTAGCAGAGTCTGGGCATTCAGCATCCATACATCTCTCCACATGTTTACTTAAGTGTTTGTCATATTCCAATACTGTTACCATGCTAGGATTGTGGAACACTCAAGAATGAGATTCTATACCTTCAAGGAACTCTCATTTTTGTAGAGCGTAAGATTAGTGAATGTAATTATTACTTAAGTGTTCATTCCCAAAATTACAATGTGGCTCAGAACTGGTTATCCAAACTGTCCTTGAATACATGTGTAGTACTTCTAATATGAACCATCCTTATGTTCAGGTCTAACCTTCAAGGAGAGCAAATCAAGCTTCAGATGGTAACTAGAGATTCCCCCAGAGCAAAAGGAGGCGAAAGATGGACTGTGCATGCTAAGGGGGTTCACATGGATAATGTCTGTGAAGTAAAGGTTAGAGAGACAGACATCAGCAGGGAGTGAGGAGGGAACTTTAAGCTTAAATGAATTTATTAGGAAGTGCTGGATCAGGCAGGCAGGCCTGAGCTGTATGCGAAAGCAAGCTGGGCCTGAGCCTGTGAGCAGGCCAGAGGAATGAGCCAGCGAGCACCATTCCTCCATGGGGCTGCTTCCTTCCTGCTGGAAACCCTGCTCTGACTCCCCTCAGTATTGGGCTGTAATGTGAATGTGTAAGTTAAATAGACCCTTGGCTCTACAAGATGCTTAGAGTCATGTTTTATCACAGCAACAGAGAAGCCAGGTAAAAACATAGCATTTTGGTGAACTCAGCAGAGTCAAGAATCTGGAGTGAATGCTCAGAGAGGAGATGGGTATAACTAAGGAGACAGTGAGGGGGGGAGAGTCAAGAGAACAGGTAATTGATTGGACAGTGGAACTAAAGAGAAATCTATGACAATGACATCCACATTCCCCTCTTTGCTTGGGAATTAAGTTGGTTATGATACTTTATAGTAAGAAACCCTTCTTTTGTGGGTAACAAAAGTCAACTAGAATTAGCTTATGAAAAAAATATGCATGCGAAGATATCTGCAACTGGAGCAAACTGACTAAGTCTGCACACAGAGATTTAGGAGCTGAAGGCTCGGCACACTAGGACACGGTCTCTCCTGCCCTTGCTTGTCTCTGCTTGGCTTTATCCATATCCCACCAGAGGCACATGACAGTCCTAGATATGTATCCTAGTGTTGGACCCACTTTTGGGGACCCCCTACTCTAATCTCGGGGATGGCGCTTCCCCAAGAAACTCGAGAGACCAGCTTGATGCAATTGCATGAGGCAGTTTTAATATCGGAGCTCTGGGACGACTCTATCTCACGCAGGAGACAGAGGAGTTGACCCCGAGGCTCAGAAGTTAGGGGTTTATGTAGGAAAAGTGGGGGGGTTGGCGAGGTTACACATAATTGGCTGATTTAAACATTAACAGGGAGAATTGGCGTACAGTTACATCAGCAAGCAGTCCGTGCAGATTGGCATTTCAGCAACGTGGGAAGACGGCTTATTTTGGTTAGCAAGAGGTCGGGTTAACCTCAAACTGCATCGAGGGGGGAGACTGGAGACCAGGGGGCCCAGTCCAGATAGCCCATGGCTCAGTGGAGAGTGGAGATTGTCTAGGCATGTCCCTTATCCTTCATTGCCAGTTAGTTCCCAGAATAATTCAGCAGCCTTATTTCAGGCCTGCCCGGCATTCCCAGGCCTATCCTGCTCTGTTCTATTGTGGGCTCTGAAAAATTTAAAACTCCTTTCACAAGGTGTTTGTAGAAGAAAGACAGCTTCTCTTATACATAGGCCTGCATGAGCCATGGGCTCATCCTTGATCAATGCCTGTATCTAGAGAAGTGGAGATGTGGTAGCAGGCCAGGATCAAATATTCTGTCCTGCAGCCAGAAGAAAGGAAATGGTGCTAAATGTACTGGGCAGCTCAAGGTAATAGCCATCACGGTTCACACTAGATGCTGTTGACCCAGAGAGAAAGCAAACAACATTACGTGGCTTTCAACCAAGATCTGATTCGGATATATGAGATGCGCCGCATCAAGGTTCTTAGCACACTCCGAGTGTCATAATATTTTATTGGCATCAGCAGTCTTGAGAGATAAGGTGCTTGGCAAACAGCAGATGGTTCCCATACAGAGGGCTAATCAATTCAAACAGCAGCCAGCGTAAGAAAGCGAAGTACGCACAGACGTGAGAACAGTTCAGACACAAAGGCTCTCCTCGGAGAGAAACAGCCCAGGGAGAGGTCTGGCCGTCTGGACCATCTCCACCTCCAGGTTCAGCTCGTGGATTTCTATCCCACTCCCGTGGAACTCACCTGGCTTCTGCCGATTCCTGTGGACTTTCCCATCTTGGTACCTCTGCCTGCTTCTTATATCATTTTGGAAACTCTGACCCCCTCCCTTCTTTCAGTCCCCTAGATGCTGGGCCAGGTCTCAAGTCACATTCAAGTCCACCATCTTCCTAAAGGCTTGCTTAATTCTCCACTTGTGTTTGAGGCCTACCATCCCAGTTAGCCTGACCGGATTACAGGCTCCCTAAGGACAGGTGGCATCCCGCAGTCACCCCTTAACACTCCAGAGCACTTGATGTTGAAGCTCAGATTAAGCTCTTTATTGTTTCATTAATCTAGTTCTAATCCTGGGGTGAATGGAGGAATGTTTCTTGAGAGACATTACCATTGATCCAGTGTGTCTGGGTTTGTCAGTTTAAGGAGCGGATAAGCATGAGACATGTTCATTCCTGAGATGCTTGGGCTTTATCTGAGGGGCAAAGAGGAAGCTCATTGGAAAGGATAAGGGAGGAAAGAGTTAAATGTTTTTGAGGGGCGCTGAATCCCCATTATTTGCAGACTTCATTTGGGTCACCTCCATATCTATCTCTATCTCTATCTCTATCTCTATCTCTATCTCTATCTCTATCTCTATCTCTATCTCTATCTCTATCCCTATCCCTATCCCTATCCCTATCCCTATCCCTCTCCATCTCCATCTCCATCTCCATCTCCATCTCCATCTCCATCTCCATCTCCATCTCCATCTCCATCTCCATCTCCATCTCCATCTCCATCTCCATCTCCATCTCCATCTATATCCATATCCATATCCATATCCATATCCATATCTATATCTATCTTTTAAGATGCTTTTGCTGTATTAGGTTTCCACATGACTGCTCAGATGACCCCTGGTTTTAGTTGTCTCTCCCCATATTCACTCTGAAAAATCGGACAGACTAGTAGCAAGGAGGTAGGCAGGTTGGAGGCTCAGGCTAATCAAGGCATTACTAGGATAAGGAGTTGAACTAGGAGAGAGCGGGAGGAAGACAGGAGACAATAGTCAAGAGATGCTACCAAGACCACATGGAGAGGACCCAGTGTCTTCCAAGAGCACATAAGTAATAGGGGCATTGCATGGTGGGAGACAAGGGGGCACTGGGGCAACTGGTGCAGATGGACCAGGCAGCACCACTGTAGCAGTTCAGTATTGACACAATTTCCCAAGGAACAAATGGATTCCCCAACATCAAGTTCTCAATCTGGTCTCGGGTCCCATTTGTCTTTGCCTGGAAGGTTCCTGAATGATGGCGTCTGTACTTTATCCAACAACATTGTGTGTGTGTGTGTGTGTGTGTGTGTGTGTGTGTGTGTGTTTTGTTCAAAGCTCATCTCTCCTGCTCTGGTTGTAATTTTTATTCACTCTCTAGGCCTAGCTTAAATGGCTGTTGCTCTGAGAAGTCTTTCTCAAGCCCCCACACGCCCCCGGTGCCATGGATTGGGGCCTTGCTAGGTCCGACATCACGCCAACTTTGGGTGGGCTGGGAGTCGGTCCCTCCGTGGTGGGAGCCACACAGCTTCTCCTCCCAGCCATGCGGGTTCTCTCAGGACTGTACTGTGTTTGCTGTCATTCATTTTTCCTGCATTTTCAAACACCCCTCCCTGGGATAGCTAATTCCTTTGGTGGTGTAAAATTGTTGTTCATTTCTTTGCCACAAATGGTAACTGTGACTGTTGGGGGGTCACACATAGAAAACTCTCTTAAGTATTAGAAGCTTATAGCCATGGCCCAAAGCTCTCGACACTCTCCCGTTTTTTTTCGGATGGCTCTGGCTGCTGCAGGCTGCACATTTGGGCCTGGAAATGTGACGCTTTGAAGGAGCTATAGGAAGCAAAGCCTCCTGCTTCCCGCTTGGGAATGGGACTTGTGCCTTTAAGACCTGTCTTGGGAAATCAGCCTGAGCAATATAATTGAGATGAAATTACCCCATATCACACCCACACATTCATTATGAGATTCCTTATTGACACCTTGACAATTTGTTTCAGAAGACATTATTGCATATTCCTCCCTCTGGAATAGATACAGATGCATATAGACATGCAAGCCCACACATAATGTATATGTATATCAGTGTGTTTTTATTATATAATTATACGAGGCTATCAATCAGTTTTCATTTGGAACTCTTTGCATTTATAGTTCAGGAAGTTATTTAAAATCAAGAGGTGGAGAAGAGAGCCTCCTAGAAGAACTGAAGAGGCAGGATTGGGCTGAATAACCCGGCACACGCGGCTTTGCTGTCTGAGGTCCACCCCCTCCCCCCCAGAACATCCACACTCAACCCCCCAGAACACACACACACACACACACACACACACACACACACACACGCCTCCTTCTTCATTACTATGGATTTTGCTACGAGTAGGAATCCAGTCCTTTAGAAGTACCTGCAGGGGAGGACATGGGGCGCCTCACCAGTGTCCCTCAGTGTCATATGGGGCAATCTTTGCCCCTGCAAGCCCTTCTGCTAGGCTCAAGAAAGTTTTTTTTTCCAGTGATGATCTCAAAGAATAGCAAAGGGCCAGCCAGTGCCAGCCAGACTCAAACCCACAGATAGATAGATCCATGAACATCAAACAAAATATGTTAGCATGAAAATGAGAATGTTTGCTCTGTGTGCTGTAGACCACCGTGGGAGACTTGTGAGACTCATAGGAACGCAGAGGCAGCCCGTTTTCTTTACATAAAGTACAAAGTGAGAACAAATACTGCATGTTAGGTATGTTAGTGTTCTGTCACCTTAACAAAATAACAGACATTAATAACTTCAGGGAGGAATTACTTATTTTGCTGGTGGTTTCAGTCCTTGGCTCCATTGCTTCTGGACCCCAAGAGGGGCAGAACATACGTTCAAAGTCTATGACGGGGGGCTACTCACCTCATGGTAGGGCGTGACAAGTTACAGCCTTCAGTGACCTCCTTCCTACAGCTAGGTCCCCCCTCTTAATGTTTCTAGAACCTTCTCAAATTGAGCTTTCTTCTGAGTATGATGGTATCAATCATATGAGCCTGCTTCAGGGATAGTTTATATCCAGATGGCACAGAAAACCAAGTGTTAACATGAAGAGTGCTTCTGGTGCCGGTGAGAAACACATGCTTGCTTCCTTCGTGACAGTAACTGTTTCTTAGCAGAGCCCGTGTTTGGTGGCTCAGCACACTGCCTGCTCAGGGCTGTCTAAATGATGATCTCTACAAATCCTTGGGAGTCACCCCTGCCCATAAGAGTGATAAAAGATTTAAAGCCATGCTCATGACCATTAAAGATTCATAGTAGTTGAAATTGTATTTAAAGGATTTAACAGCTCTTCCCTGGCTTTCATTGACAAATGTAGTGTTGATTTTTTTTTTTTTTTTTTTTTTTTTTTGGTGATAATGTAGATGGGTCTCCAGTCCAATTGCACTTATTCACATCAAGGGTGCAGAATGACAGCATTCTGATTTGTGGGATGTGGGGTCTGCGTTGTTGGAGCTTCTACTCTGCAGCAGGTTTGGATGATGCTTCAAAGATACAGCACAGCAACTAGATGAAAGCAGATGGCAGATACGAAGTCTGACCCAGGCTCTTGCCTTCCACCAAGCTGACCTCTGAGAAGCCCCACGTCTACGATCACTGCTCCTGGGATTACATACAGCCCCATGCTGGTTAGCTTTTTGCCAACTTAACACAGCTAGAGTGAGCTGGGGAGAGAGAACGTCAACTGAGGAATTGCCTCGGTCAGATTGGTCCGTGGGTATGTCTGGGGGAGTGTTTTCTTGATTGATGGTTGATGTACAAGGACCTAATCAATGTGAGCAGGTGGTCCTAGATGGTATAAGAAACCAGGCTGAGCACGTCACAAAGAACAAGCCAGTGGGCAGCACTCCTTAATGATTCCTGCTTCTGCTTGAGTTCCTACATTGGCTAGCCTCAAGGATTAAATGTGATCTGGACACAATGACCTCAGATCAATACCTTCCTTCCCCAAGTCGCTTTGGGTCATGGTGCTTATCCCAGCAATAGGAACCTGATAAGGACAGCCATTCTTGGCATATTAGTTGCTTCAGAAACTCATCCGACATTCTTCCTCTATAATGGTGACAGTGACCTTGGTGGTGTAGACACAGCGCATTCGGCAGGACCCCACACCACTTCAGGCGGCCTGTTGAAAACTACAGGCAATGGCACTTGTAGCTATAAGAGATCATCTCCAGATGTTATATTTGCCCCAGAGTCCAAAAGCTGAGGCGTTAGACCCCGCCCCACTCATTCATTCACAGTACACTGATGGGGACGTACAGGACCAGGAAGATTCCTTTTCCTCTCTGCACTTCATTTCCTCGTCACTGATCTTACGGTGACTTTCCGGTGACAAATGCATCCGCAAAATAGAAAGTCAGCCACGTTGAATACAATGACGCAAACAAATAAGGAAGGTGCTTATGGCAAATGCTCCAGACCCTAGTCTGGCAGATGCTAGGTTAAAATGAGGGGCAGCTAAGGGCATTATGTCCCCAGATGTCAGCCTCTGCTGGCTAGCCACAGTGCCCAGAAGGTGGAGGATGGTGACTGAGCTGGCAAGCAGGCCTGTTGTTTCAGAGTGGCAGGAGACAAACTCTTTGCAAGTCGAGATCAAAGGAGCGAAGCTGGGAGGCCTGTACATCGCCACCGCTGTGTTTGCCGACGCGTACCAGAAGCCAGGTCGTACGATGATGTATTTACCCGTATTCACTCATGCAATCCTGTGACTTCTTCTTCTCACCTTATAAATGTATATCATGAGACTCAGAGATGCTATGTGAATTGCCCCAAGGCTACAGGGCTGGGACTCAGCGTGTAGGCAAGACAGACAAGGAACAGATGAAAACAGCCCCTGGGATCACATTTGCACGGCCATTTTGGAGACAGGACTGGGATCTTCATGGGTATTCAAGGGGAAGAGACATTTTTGGCCTTTAGCACTTTCAGACTGTATATAGAGGTGTAAGATCTAAAGTGTCAGTTCTCAACCTGTGGGGTCATGGCCCCCGTGAAAAGTCAAATGACCCTTTCACAGGGGTCGCATATCAGATGTCCTGCATGCCAGATATTTACATCATGATTCACGACAGTAGCAACATTACAGTTATGAAGGAGCAGTGAACTAATTTTATGGCTGGAGTATCACGGCAGCACGAGGAGCTGTGGTAACGTGTTGAAGCTTTAGGAAGGTTGGGAGCCGCGGGAAGGAGACCCCATGAAGGAGGTTTCTTTTTGGCTGAGACTCCCCAGATGCAAGGCTGTTCTCTTGTTCCTCTTCTCTGGCTCCTCTGCCACCACTTTTGTTTGCAAAGGCTCAAGCAAGGCTGAGCTTTCAAGGCTACCCGTTCTCAGTCAGCTCTCCCCTGAGCTTGGAAGCACTGGTGGCAGCGCCTTCGCCTGTCCGACGCCACTCTCTGCCCAAAGATCGATCAGCAGCAACCCTTGAACTCCTTCCCGAAATGCTGCCCCTTTAAGTTCTCAGGATTGTCCTGTCAGCACACCGGTCCCTCCTCTACACCTCCCATCTGACAAACGCAGCCATAGACATCAACGGCCTTGGCTTCCATTGGCTTGCGTCTTTAGGAAGCCTTGTCTTCACAGTGACTGTTGGAAACCTCAATGTGTTCTCATCCTGGCTGGAGAGTAAATGGCCAAAGGAGGCTCTTTCCTTTCTGCACATTACCAGCACATAGTAGGCCCTCAGTTCAGGTTAGATGAGTTACCAATAGAGAGCAGTTCCACACAGTGAACACAAGTCAGAATGATATTGGTTAGCTAATTTCACCAAAACCAATGATATAAAACACTACTTTTTCTTAATTTGTTTTGAATTTTAAGTTCATGAGTATTTTGTCTGTTTGTGTACCAAATAGATACCTGGTGCCTGTGGAGGCCAGAAAATAATTTTGGAACCTCTGTAAGCTGCTGTGTGGGTGCTGGGAATTGAACTTGGGTCCTCTAGAAAAGCAGCCAGCGTCCCTAACCACTGGTCATTCTTTCCAGCCCAACACTAACTTTTCATACATGTCTCAGGGAATAGCCACAACATCTCAGAACGGAATACTTGGATTGTGACTGACAAGATGTGAATGTATTCCTCTTCCTCCTTTATCAATGGAACAAATTCTCAATTAAATACTCAATTAAATATAGAATTAAACTAAATATAGTATCACATGCTCATTAGCGTCTAAAAAGCTTTGCCAGATAGTGTGGCATTTTTACTTTGTCCGGGAGTGTTCTCTTCTAAAAGAGGGAGAGGGTGATAAAAACGCAGGCTGCTTCTGCATGGAGTGAGTCCTCTCAGCCTGGTGCAGTGTGGGTATGAAATGTGCCCCCACAAAGAGCCCCGTCATCTTCTGAAAGTTGATGCCAAGCTCGTGGCACTGAGGGCTGATGGGATGGTGGAGATATTACCTTCATCAACGGATGTCTTTGAAAGGCTTATCTTGTCTGGCGCCCCAGGGATATTCTCTCTTCTTCCTGACTGTCGTAGGTAAACAGGACCCATCTACCACGTACTTCTGCCGTGGTGGACTGAAACTCTGAAACCATGAGCCCAAATAACTCCTTCTTCCAGTAAGATGTTTCTTGGATGTTTCTCAGCAATGAACAACAACTAACACACACGTTTAGTCCCTGGAGAAGACTTCAGCAACCACAGGATTGCCACAGCTGCAGGGGCAGGGAAGAGTCTTAACCGTCAAGGTACAACCCTCTAGTAGGTAGGTATCTAAGCAAGAGGATTGGAGTCACACTTTGTTGGGATGCCTGATTGTTTTTTTCTTAATTTAAGTTTGTGATTGACTTATGTGCACTGGTACTTTTAAGAGCTTCGAATCTAACACAGTGAGAGTTCAGAACAAATGTAAATGGCCTCCCAGAAAAGGGAGGGGAAAAACACGGCCATAATCTTTTTTAATGGCTGTAAAATGTGGGAAGGATAGATCATGAGCTCTCTGCATGGGGCCCTCGTCTGATCTCAATCCAGTATTGTAATTTAGACATGACTTTTTATTTAATTTCTGACTGAGAAAGGGAAATTAGAAAGCAGCATTATCTCCGCCGCTTCGTTATAATGAACGATATTTCACAGCGCCAGCCCTGGAGTTACCTTCAGAACTTCTTTTATGAGGCGGATGTTGACTCGGGTTGTAGAAGAGTTTTTCCCCACACTCGGGATGCTTGAGGAGCAGAAAACCTAAGCAAAGTTTTTAATTAGAAGCTGGTTTAGGGCTCAGGTGGCCCACAGGCTGGCGAACAGAAAGAACTCGGAGCCAGGCAGCCACCGGAAGACTGTAAAGCCCGCGGAGGTTGCTCTGCGCTTGCTTACGTGTAACTAACCGTTCCCTCCGCTCTCCCAAGCCTGCTTGTTGGTTTAATTTTTAAATCAGGGGGATTTATCCCATCTGTAATTAACCCTTGCATCTGGCCAGAGCCTCCGCTGCCTCCCGCCTCTTCTCCTGCCTACTCCTGGACACTAAATACATAATGGTTTGATAAATATTTAAGCAGTGATGAGGGAGATAATGTAAGCAATCCATTAGAGCCGCCTGCCTAGGCTGGCAAGTGCGGAAAAGGCGGTGCGCATGTGGATGCAGCGCTAGAATCACAGGCAGCTCTGCGGGCCCCTCGACCGCAGGGGCACGGCGCGAAACACCGCGCTCCAGTACAGGAAGGCAGGCATTGGAAGCCCTGGATCCTTGTCTCCCAGGGGCCATCCCTCCACTCACCACCGTCACCGGGGGTCACTCTGAGACCCACTGCTCACTGCTGAGAGAGATGGAGTTGCCCGACTCTGGGTGGTGGATGGCAACGAGCTCCCTCGATGGAGAAAATTGGGACCACCAGGACCTTTAAGGACAGCTCGCTGCTAACCTCTACGCCAGGGTGGCCCCAAGCCACAATTTGATCAGGATAATCACAGATTCTGTCGTTGTCCAGGACAGTGGTCTATAGTGTCCACAGAAGCCTTTTTAAGAATTGCTATATTCCTTGGCAATTGCATCCATGGACTTGTAGCGCCGCATTCTGCTCACACGTGTCCTCTTGTCTGGTGTCACCCTCCTGTCCTCAGCAGCCTTCCAGTGAACCTTCCACCTCACCCCTGCTTGTTTTGTGCTTTTGCTTAGGACCTGCTGGGTTTAACTAGGGCCATTCACAGGGGCATGGGTGTGATGCTGTCCACGGAACATAAGTAACCCACCAGTGTCTGTGTCAGTTAAGACAATGCGTTCTCTTCTCTAGCCGCAGCCTTGGACTACCCCGTTCAAGTATCTTAGCCTGAACACTAAGTTCTATGGTTACCCCATCTGTGTGACTCTTCAATGGAATCTTCCAGAAGGATGAAGAGATGAGTGGGGAGAAAACGATAGCAGTGATGATTGTCACCAGAGATACACTGCATAAAGCTTTATATAAGACTCAGACATACTACTGCAGAAGACACACACACCACATAGCACATGTGCATACAACACACACTTATACATACCACATACACACACAATACATACACTTATACTCATACAACATACACATACACCACATAGATACACAGCACACACACTTATAGACACACACCACACACTTACATGTACACAAAATATACTCACATATACACATACCACATACACACAACACACACACTTATACACACTCACCACATACACATACAACACACACTTATACACACTCACCACATACACACACAACATACACTCTTATACACATACAACATATACCACATATATACACACCACATACCACACACACATACACCATAAATTATACACACACAACATATATACAACATACACACATACTACCTACACACATACCACATACACACACAATACACACTTAAATACATAACATGTATACAACATGTACACAACATACACAACATACACACACACATATACACACAACACACATACCATACACACACCACATACATACATAACACACACATAACAGACATACAACACATACAACATACACACACAACACATACAACACACATAATATACACGTACTTATACACACACATACACACACAACACACACAGGCAACACAGAATGTGCCAGCTCTCTGTCACTTGATATAATCAAATTATAAAACAAAAAGGTTGACTTCTGCTCAAAGTTTTACATTTCCGCCATGATGGCCCAGCCCTGTTGCTTTAAGCCCATGGCATCAGAGAACAGCTGGAACATGCAGTAGACTAAACCAATCACCTACCTATGGCTAAGGAAGAGGCAAGGGTCAGGGTCACATTAACCCAACAAGAGTGCATACCCAGTGACCAAACACTTCCTCACCACGCTCTACTCCCAAGGCTCCACCCCCTTTCTATAGCACATGAGTCTTTGGGGGACACTTAGAATCCAGATCACAGCACACAGAGAATTGTCTTTTGGCTTCTCTAAGTCCCTCTTACTCTCTATCATGATCCATCTTGGCCTCCTGAAAGCTCACATTTGAGTCTAACATCAGCAAACATGCTTAGCATCACAGGCTCCTTCAGGGTTCAGTCAGACCCACTCCCTGTGGCTTTACCACAGTTCCCAGCTCAGGGCAGGCTGGATTTATAGACTCAGTGTATCAACCACAGTTATTTATAATTCGCCTCATCTCTCTGGAGCTCAGAAGGCCTTTCACTGTGGTAATTTTTAAAAGATCTACTTGCTTGATTTTAAGTGTATGGGTGTGTTGCTTGTGTGTCTTTAAGCACGCAGTGTGCATGCCTGGTGCCTGCAGGGTCAGAAGAGGGCACCAGATCCCTGCAACTAGAGGTATAGATGGTCTTGAATCACTGTGTGGGTGCTGGGAACCAAACCTGCATCTTCTGCGGGAGCAGCAATTGTTTTTGACCACAGAGCCGTCCCCCAGACCATCACTATGGCAACTTAAAGATCTATCCTTACCCAGGATATCATTCATATCATCAAAAAGCTGCCAACAATGGACTCCCCTTTATACACAAGCACATCCAACATGAATCATAGACGACCTTCACACGTGTTCCCCTTCAACGCCTCATTCTGCTCTCCAGGCATACAAGTCAACTCCCAAATCTTTCATGATTTTATGTCTACTACTTATCTCATTCTCATATTAAAATTAAAGAAGTGGACCATTAAAAACTCAAAATGGTGTGGGGAGGGGCTAGGGAGGTGGGCTGGGGAGATGGGCCAATGGTAACGAGCTTTCCACGAAAATGCAAAGACCTGTGTTAGAATCCCTAAACCCATGGGAGGTAAGACTGAGCACTACAGGTCTGCAATCTGGGTGTTTTTACAAGGATGTGGGCAGTGGAGACCAGAGGATCTCTGAACTCTATTAAGGCAGCTAGCAAACCACAAAGAGACTCTGTTCCAAACAAGGCAGAAGGCTAGACCATTACCCAGTGCTGACCCCTAGCCATCCACCGAGGCATCACGTGCCATCACTCACACATATAAACATACACATATACACAGGTACACAGACACGCACACATACAGAAATACAAACTTCAAAATGATCTCTATTATTTACTCAATTAATATTTTCTGTTTCTTCCCTCCCATGTATGTATGTATGTATGTATGTATGTATGTATGTATCTGTCAGTCTATCTATCTGTCTGTCTGTCTGTCTGTCTGTCTATTCAGTGATGCCTTTAGCAGACATTCCTGAATACTGGAATTCAGTATTCCAGTGCTGGGCTAATCCTATTCCCTCTGTGACCTGGAAAAACCCCATAGAAGTGTCAGTTTTCTCATGATCAGGAGAGCTGAAGAGAACATTACATTGCTAGTTACAAAAACATCACTCAAGGCCTCCCTGCTGGGCACGTTATAAATCTATGCATCTGCCTCTTTCAGACTCCCAGAGGATGAATCTGGAGGCTGAGGATGGAAAGTGTCCCCAGGGGATTCACACCCTCAAATCTATTTGTGTATTGACCTTCTCTCTTGCCTCAGCTTCCAGCTCAGACTATGCCTAATGCTTGTGACCTCTGCTTCTCTGGGGAGCCTCCTGAGGCCAGCCCAGCTGCCCCAGTCCACCAGGCTTACGGGCCCCTATGGCCTTGACGTCAGCCTCCTTTCTTACTACAGTGTCCTTGGGGGCTTTTACAGGCTACTAGCTCTATAGCAATCTTCAGATGTCTACAGAACTCCAGGCACTTGGCTATGAGCAGTGTTTTATCCAGAGTGAGAGTGTGCCTGTTTGTACATACAATGCACACTCTGGTTTTGTGGATACAACTCACCTGTCCTCACTTTCTGTAATATCACTCATGACATTGCAAGTGGCTGGTTATAGAAATTTAGTTTTGGTGCATTCAGAGATTCAGCTATCAGGTTCCTTGAATTCCATGGATCGTTGTTCCAAAATAATTGCCAGATGTAGCTAGTACAGGCATGCTGCTATTTTTTAGTGAGGACTTGTAGATCAGGAAACCAGTGACCAGATACTCTGTTCTTATCAAATAAGTCAGCCTTGTGGTTAAACTGGTGACAGCTGTTCTGGTCTTCGGGATGACTGTCTAGCTTGCATTGAGTTCAACCAATGGAGGAAAATGGATGGGAAAGGGTTGCTTGTGATTATGAACAATTGCTTCCAGGAGAACAAACAAACAGAAGCAGGATGGTGTGTAGTTTAGGTCAGACTGATCCATGCTCCAATGATGAGCAGGCCGACTTTGGGCATGCTCTTGTCCACTTAAGTCTCAGTTTTTCACACTTGAAATGGGGCTAGTGGATTCTTGTCCTAGGGTTGTTGAGGGCTAAAGATATAGGACATGCTGTTAGTATGGTGCCTGTCTTAATGAAAGTGCCCCGTGACTGGCAGGTCTTATTATCAGATGGGATGCAAATGCAAAGAACCCTCTCTGTACAAAAGTTAAGCCCTCGTGGGGCTGCGGAGTCGGGCAGATCCTGAGTGGCTCACCTTGAGCTCCTCCCTCACAAGCTGAGCATGGGCTTCTAATTCCTGAAGAGAATGTCTTAGGCCAAGTTTGAGTGCCTTCATTCTACAAAATCCTCAGGTATGTCCTTGAAGCCTGGTTGTAACATCTAGAACCTTCCTCAAAGGCAGCCTTCCTATGCAGGTGAATAGCAAAAACACACCCAGTAAATCCCATATGCACCTGATGATCGTTTAATCTCCTGGAGGTTGTAATTGGTGCTAGCTTCGGTTGAATTGCTGGGCAGGGCAATCATCTACCAACTTGACTAGAAGTCAAATGTGATACTAAACAGTCAGATAGCTACACAAATAATCAAAAGGTAACACAGGAAAGTGGGAACTCGGGCAGACCTCAGCACAAGGTAAACTCTAGGTGGTGCACAGAAGGTGGGACTTAGCTGTGGGGGGGGGGAAGCGACCCTTGAGTCTTTAAGTTACCCACCATGCAAAGCTCTCTGCTACTCATGGCAACGTAATCGCTAGAGATAGTCTTAGAGAGGCAAAGCAGGGGAAAGAATGGCTCTGGGGGACTGGGAAGATAGAGACAGACTCCTTCCCCAGCAACTTGTCTTGGTCATGATGTGACAGGGCAGAGACTGAAGATGTGCTTATGGCTTCTGATGGGTGAGCATTTATAATCCCCAAGTTCATAGGTTGGCATCCTAACCCCCATATGATGGGATTTGGAGGTGGTGACTTTAGGAAGTGACTAAGGTTACATGAGATCATGAAGATGAAGTCCCATGGTAGGATTAATGCCTAAAGCACCAGGACTTCTCTGCTCTGTGAACACAGCATGTAAGCCACCGTCAACAAGCCCCAGAGAGGACCCTCCCATGGGTACCTTAATCTGGGCTTATGCTCCTCGTCTGAGTGGTAGTCCCTTAAGCAACTGCTGGACTGAGCAAGGCAGTGTGTACCCCTAGGAACCACCTTGAGCACCAGCCACCTCCTCCTCCCACAGCATCTGAGCAACCAGGGTCTTCATAGAGGTGATCTTGCTATAAAGCACTGTTACCTGAAAAGAACAGCAACTCCCTCCCCTCCCCCAGGACTCCCAAGGGCCGCGGACTGAACCCTATGTAAAATTCTCAGCTGCAGTAGAGAGCAGATCTTGTTGAACAGCAGAGAACCTGCCCAGAGTCATGGCAGATCGAAGCCTCTCCTTCTGTTCAGAGCCATGCCCCTCCCTAGCCGTGAGGAGTCCCTCTTACCCAGGTAAGTGTGGGTCCTTCTCTGTGCAGTTTCTCTGACACCACTGACAGCTCGTTTATAACAAGGTGAATGCTGTGCCGGGCCTGGGCTGGGAACCTAGTTTTGACCTGGAGGCGAGGACTGCTCATTTCTAGTTCTGAAGTGACAGGAAACCAGATGTGAATTCCCTAGCTGACCAAGCTTGTGGGTTTTCTTAGGAGTCTGCTGTTGGGCTGAAAATTGGACCAGTGAGGCCTACTGAATCCTTCCTGCCTCCCTGAGCGTCCTGTCAGGTCCCTTTCCCTATTCCCTGGCTGACATCCATAGCATTTGAAGTTGCTTCCTCTGGCCACCTTTCTGAAAGTGCTTCTTAACCCCACGGGTCATGACCTCTTTGGGAGTCACATGTCAGATATCCTGCCTATCCAATGTTTACATTATGATTCATAGCAGTAGCAAAATTATAGTTATGAAGTAGCAATGGATTAATATTATGGTTGGGGGGGGTGTCACCACAACATGAAGACCTGTACTAAAGGGTCACAGGCAGCACTAGGAAGGTTGAGATCCGTCCTTGGCTTTGAGCCATTCCTTCAGCCCCCATGTTCTATGTGGGCAGAGTTTAACTTCTGGCAGAGACTTTCTCCCGGTAACAATCTGACAGCTGGAGTTCTTTTAGGATCTCATAGCCCACGAGGCTGTGATGTATAATTCCTTCGTAGGTTCATTGTGTCTTGATTGGGGCAGTATGTTAACCCAAAATGGTAAACTTTGCAGGATTTGTAGTCATCAAGAAGAGATAAGGTAGAAGGCCTTTGGGAGACATCCTCCTTGACAAGTTCTGGCTGGGGTCTCTCTGCACTTTAGACACCCGCAGCTGGCTTCACGGCATCCAAGAAAGTGGTTGCTACCTGCAGTGAAATGGCCCACTGTTTAGGGAGGGTGGGGATGGGGGTAGGGTGTGAGGGGGCGGGAGTAAGGACAAACAACTCAATGGGGTCAGGGGTGGGAGAAAGTTTCCTCTAGCTGCATGATGCACCTGGATCAATAAACAGGTTTTTTTTAATTGTTATTCATTTTACAACTCAATAAAGCTTAATTATGAGAAAGCAGGAAGAGAAGCAGAAGCCATGTTCCTGTAATATCGTCTCCCTTGCAGCGATTCCTGCGGGGCCCTCACACTTGTGTTGCAATGTAGAACAAACCAAATTACGGGGACTATTCAAAATTCATTTAAAAACATCACTGAGGAACATCATAATAAAAACACAATGAAGACAAGCTTGGGTTGTTAATTTGTAGTGCTGTGAGTGTTCGGGGGTCTGGATGGGTATGTGTGACTCTGAGCGCGCACGTGTGGTTTAATCCGTGCTGCCTGGGGTCATGGGCGACCGAGGGTTAGCAGGTTTGAGGCAAAGGACTACACTGACCCAAAAGGGACACAGAGGGACTATTGGGGACTATTGTCTTATCTCTTGTTTGGCCAAAGGTCAGTCAGGCTGTGTTCGGACTTGAATCCTGGTGCAGTTTTAGAGGGAAGGACCAGGCTAGGGATAAGAAGCTGCAAATTGTAAAGCTTAGACTCAGAATTCAAGAAGTACCCAGTTCCCTGCCTCTATTTCCTATCTAGTTAGGTGAAAACCTTGATTTCATGGTAGGCAGAGAGCCTTATATCTACTGGGCTCTTATCCCAACAGGGAGCCCGGAGGAGATGGCTCAGGCTCCAAACACAAGGCCCTTCCTTGATTGCACACTTTGATTCCCAGCTTTCCCGTGGAGCCACGGCTCTGTGGTTCACGGCAGCCTAAGGTGGCATGGTCAGATGGCCTACAGGGGGTCAGATCCTTTCTTTGGAGCCCCCCAGCCTGGGCAGGGTCTAAGGCACCTGACTTCCTGGTACTAGCTCCTCCTGAAGACTTTCCTTGGTCCACAGTCTAAGCCAAGACTGGATTTCTTAACCTCATTGCACCGGACTTCAGCTTGGCCCTCAACCTTCTGTCTTCCTTCCTCCTGGGCCTGCCCCACCCACCCTGCCTACCCCGCCTTTTATTTACTATCGTTACACTGTGTGTGTGTGTGTGTGTGTGTGACTTTGTTTTACTTCCATATCCCGACCCCACTTGTCCACTGCCCTGTTAGGACCTTGAGCCCATTGCTTTGAGCCTCAGTTTACTTTCTCTGGAAAGCAGGTGTTGTAAGTTTGCCTTCCCCTCCTACAGGACGGTCCCCCCCGAATTAATTAATTCTCTTAATTAATTAATTAAGTAGATCGCTTTGAGATACTTAGACAAAAGGTGCATTTGAAGTGCAAATTATTATTTATTCTTAATGAACCCTTCTTTGGAGATAATTTACTCCCGACTCTGCAGGGAAACACAGCGGACCCTTGGGAAGGAGCAAGCCGACAAGGTTGGCTTTTTGTTTGTTTCAGGGGAGCAGGAAGCGGGAGGATGGGTATATGCAGTGATGCTCTCTGTGGGCTAATAGTGGGAGACTCAGCCAAGTACACTTTCTGTGCTGCAATGCTTCCCCAGCCCAGAGTGTTAACCCGTGAGAGTACACAGACAGGCAGCTCGGCCTCGGCGTGGGCGGCTCTTAGATCCAAAAGCTTCTTAGCAATAAGGAGTTACCAGGATTGGGGAAAAGGGAGGGAAGAAGAGAGGGGAGAAGGGAGAGGTGAGAGAGAACAAAGAACACGCAGAGAACGGACACATGGAGGGAAAGCGTAAAGATGGAAGATTGGAGAAAGCTTTCGTAGTGTCTCGCGACCCTTTGCGGGCACTCCGGGGACACGTGGAGAATGTCAGCCGCCAGACTCCGGCCTCTTCTGAGCCCTCTACGCTTGCAGCCATCTTTGCTCAGATCCAGACTTCCAGCAGATTCCTTTCCTTTCTCTCCCTCCCTCCATCTCAAAGTGGGAAGGTGGCACACTTTGTCTATAGTCATGCTGAGTCGTAGCATCTGGAACCCACTTAATGCTGCCCCGCCCACACCCTCACCCAGGCTCGGAGCCTTGAGTTATCTCTCCTTGGGGCCTTTAGTACCTCTTCCCAGGATGGCTGGTGTGTGTGCACGAGTTCGTGTAAGCAGGTGTGTGTGTGTGTGTGTGTGTGTGTGTGAGAGAGAGAGAGAGAGAGAGAGAGAGAGAGAGACTCATTTCCCTTGCTCAAGAGTAAAATACCCTGCAAAGGTGCTTTCTTGGGAAGAGCTATTAGCATTTCAACAGAGACTGACTGCATACAGTCACCTCTCCAGTCTAGAACAGGGATGAGGGGGGAGATAAAGCATGGGGAGGTTATTTTAAAACTAATTTAAATTATGAATTATCTTATTTGAAAGTCCATGAACTGACTTTTAAATTTTTCTTTATTAATTTGGGTGGATAATATGTGCAGTATGTGTATGTGGCATGTGTACCACCTCATACCTGCAGAGGACAGAGGACAACTTACGGGAGTCAGTTCTACCCTTCCATCGTGTGGGTCCTGGAGATAGAACTGATTGTCAGGCTTCATAATGGTTAAATACCTTTACCCTCTGAGCCATCTCACCCACTAGGGCAGAGGTTTTAATTATTGGCCTCCTAAACATCTATAGAATTTTGACATTCTATCTGTGAAGATACACAACTTTCATTGTCACAGTGTCCCATCTTAAGCAGATGAACATCAGCCTAGAGGGAACAGCTATAGGGCCAACCAGAGGAGGTACCATTCTCCTTGAAGGTTTTGATGCTCTGAGGTCACTTGCCTGTGGTGGGAAGTGGCTGGCCCAGAGGTGAGGAGGTTGGTCATTGGGGCCCAGAAGAAGGCACAAAAGCTGGGTGTGGCAAACGGGCAAGATTAAAAAAAATGTGCCCCAAACTCTTCACATCTCCCTTGGAGAATCTATTTTTATGACATCAAAAGTCTCCCCTAAGGAGAGGGGCTTTGGTAACTGGCGAGACACTGACCACAGCACCACACTGCATAAACTGGGGTAAGTGCAGGAAATTCTTTGTAACCCAGTGTTTTCATCAACAGGATGGGGGTAATGACAGGAGCTACCCAGGGCTATCACAGGGTTAAATGAGTTAAAATGGTATGAGAAGTTGGATCATTGGCTGTCTGTGATTCCTGCCATGATCACAGCTTATATTCATATCCGTGTATGCAGAGACCTTGTACCTGTTGTTACGTGGTGTGGTTTAAATGTGAGATGGCCACACAACATGCTCACACTCCGTTGCCTGCCTAACGACACCAAACTTTTGAGTCTTTGGGAGATGGCTCCTGGCTGGTGGAAGACAATTGTAACTGGTAGGTGTCTCTTTTTAATGTCCTGTTACTATGAAAAGACATTATAGCAGCAGCAACTCTTATAAAGGAAAACATTTCATTGGGGCTGGCCTATAACTTCAGATATTTAATCCATTATCAGTATGGTGGGAAGCAGGGTAGCACACAGACAGACACGGTGCCCAAGAAGGAGATTAAGAGTTCCATGTCTGGATCTGCAGGCGACAGGAATAGACACTGGGCGTGGCTTTAGCATTTGAAACCTCAAATCCCACCGATAGTGACACACATCCTCCAACAAGGCCACACTTCCTAATGGTGCCACTTCCTGGTGACCAAGCATTTAAATCTATGAGCCTATGGGAACCATTTCTATTCAGACCATCACAGTGAATCGTTGAAGGTTGCAGCCCAGCCCCTGACCCTGGTCTCTCTGCTTCCTGGATAACAGGGGTCCAAGAAGCGACTCACAGGGAAGGGAGAACATGCTGGTGGTTCTAGAGCTTTCTCTCTCCTGACTTCAGAGAAGGCCTTCCCCATACCCTCAAGTATCTGGGGACGGGAGGGGGAGGGGGCGGGAAGAGGCAATATTGTCAAGTAGCTAGAGCTTCCATACCTGTACTGGGCAGCTGGGTCCAGTCTGACTCTACCATTAGCAACTTGGCAAGTTGGCAAGTTACTCTCTGAATCGCTCCCAAATAATTGATATGATAACTCACATCTGTGATAATTGCTAGTAACAAATATGCCAACAAACACTCAGTCTATATTATTACTAACATAGGGATGTTCAGATTGATCAGGGAAATATCTGTTGTCTTGATCTTTCCATATTAAGAAAAACAGATCTTACTTGGGAGATAGAGGCAGGCAGATCTCTGAGTTCCAGGCCAGCCTGGTCTTCACAGTGAGTTCCATGACAGCCAGGGCTATGTAGAACCTATCTCAAAAGCAAACAAATAATATCTTATGTTTATTGGGCACTTTCAGTGTGCCAAACCTGTTCGGAGGTAAATTATATATTTAATATAATATCAAAATGTCTTTGAGTGATTAGCATATGGCTAGTTACTTAGGCCAATCTAACCAGCATTTATTCGTCACCAATGACTTGTACAAGGATGGTGAAGAAATTCAAACATGTTCAAGGGAAGGCCCTTACAGTTCGGACAGGAGATTATTTGTGATTGGTTCTTAATGAGGCATCAGCCTTTATGGGAAGATTTTCCATAGTTTACTCCAGACAAGGAGGATTGGCTAATTGACCTGTTTTGCAGGGGAATAAGATACATTGTTTTTATAAAGTGAAGCCTTGCTGACAAGGCTTGTCTGCGTTTGTTTCCATGACACAGGATGCTGATTCCAACTAAACCACTTCCCTGTTACACACACACACAAATTTCTTTTAGCTCATTTTGGAAAACATCTTGCTTTATTTCATCTCCTGGGTGATTTATAACAAAGTAAAAAACTATGATGAGTTATAACCAAACTGGATTCCTAATATGTAACCCATAGCATTGCTTAATTTGGTTTGCTATTAAAGTTTTAATAGAAAATATCATTTGATTGCAATTTAGAAATAAAATGTGATTTTCATATATAACTAATATGAATAATAAGCCCCAAAATGTCTAATATAGCAGACATTTCTATTAACACAATGAACATGTTTCAGATGTTGCTGGCATACTAATTCAGAGTGCCATCATCTCCTTTTACGAACAGGTTAGCTTTCTGGAGCATTCACTGGCCTCACCCAGGCAGCCTAGTCAGCCCATAGTTCTCAGATCTATTAGTCCTTTGGAGTGTCATGATAATTAAAGTGTTGTGTCTCTTCAAATGAAGTTGGCTTCCATGACAGGCTAAATAGCTCTCAGAAGAGTGTCCCCTTCCTCTGTTTAGTTAGGTTCGTGGGTAGTTGTGCCATCTTGGGATCTGGGCTGGCTATTTGCAGGTCCCCAGGCCAGTGAGTCTCACATAAGTACAGAGGCTACGTGCTTTCTTTTCTGCAAAGCAATGCCTATTATTTTATTTATTCGTTCACTCATTCTTCCAGTGGTTGTAAACAGAGAGCCTACTTTATGTCAGTTTCCTATAGTATTCTAGAGTTACCAGGGTGATTAGAAACAGGCACAGGACCTATACTCATTGGATGGAATAATCCTAACAGAGTGCTCTGGAGGGGAAATGTGAGTCTACCCATGCAGTAACAGGAGGCTGTCCATGAGAGACTCCAGGGGAAAGCTGTCTCCTAAGGTAGAAGTGTGAGGACTGAACAAAAGTGTAAAAAGAAAGCTGAGGAGTGTTCTGGGCATGTGCAAGAAGGCCACGTGGAGCCGGGCAGTGGTGGCACACGCCTTTAATCCCAGCATTTGGGAGGCAGAGACAGGCAGATTTCTGAGTTCGAGGTCAGCCTGGTCTATAGAGTGAGATCCAGGACAGCCAGGCTACACAGAGAAACCCTGTCTTGAAAACACACCACACACACACACACACACACACACACACACACACACACACAAAGGCCACATGGTGCCTGGGGCTCGACAAGATTGGGAATGAGATGTACTAGACAAGATTGTCACAGACAGACCATCCTGAGCCCTCCTGGCCACTGGGAAGAGTAGGCTCTGACCCCTCACAGTGGGAAAGTTCTCAGGGCTCGTGGGCCATGTGGGGTGGGGTGGAGCAAGAAGGAGGCTTGTTAAGGCTTCAGGAGGGCTTGACAATCCTGCATTACATGACGCCTTCCTGGGTACTCCTGCTCCCATGTTATTAAGCACCTGCTTTATGCTTGTCTTGGGGTTCAGAAAGCAAACAGACACAGTCCCTGCCCATGGGAAGCTTGGAACTTTCTTTTTTATTTAATATTTATTCCTGTGTGTGTGTGTGTGTGTGTGTGTGTGTGTGTGTGTGTGCATGTGCCCACCAGGGCCAGAAGGCATTAGATCCCTGAGCTGTAGCTATAGGTGGTTGAGAGCTACCCACAGTGGATGCTGCGAAGGGAGCACCAGTCTTCTGGGAGAGCAGGACGCACTCCTCACCTCTAAGCCATCGCTCCATCCTGAGCTCAGTGTTTTCAGAGGTAACCTGTGCTAACTTTGCCTGAACTGAGTTGGGAAGGCTGGCATTGTTTCTCCTTTGGACAGTTTATCAGTCAGCATGCCAAAGCTGTAGATAGCACTTTTGCCTCCCTTTAGAGCTCTTACATAAAGCTGGGATATCCAAGGGGCCAGAGCCTTTATCAGATGTCATGTGGGCATTGGATCTCTGAGGCATTCTGAGAGGGTGAGCAGAGCACAGAGTGTGGTTGGCATGAACTTGGAGGTCCTCTCCCTAGGGATGGAGTGAGGTATGTTTTACTCCTAAATCTGCTCCACACACAAGCTCTCCCAAATATGCCTCCCCTGGGGGGCTCATTGGCAGCCTCAGTTAGCAGATTTACTGATACAGTTATCTGACAGGAAGCCACTTAAGGGAGGGAAGACTTATCTTGGCTCCTGGTTTGAGGGAATACATTCCATCCTGGTAGAAAAGTGAAGGTGTGGGATGACTGCACTGGCGACTGCACGGTGACAGGAGTATTGCAGGCAGGGGTTCACTCACATCTCAGTGGTACAGGAAACAGAGAGAGAGGCTGGGGCCAGGAGTGAGGCTTGGAAGCCCTCCATCGATGAGGAGCCCGCATCCTCTAAGCCTCATCTTTGAAAGGTCCTCAAGTCTCTCAAATCACTGCCACCAGCTGCAGACCATTTTCTTTTTCTTTTTTCTTTTTTGGATTTGTTTTTTTCGAGACAGGGTTTCTCTGTATAGTCCTGGCTGTCCTGGAACTCGCTCTGTAGCCCAGGCTGGCCTCGAACTCAGAAATCCGCCTGCCTCTGCCTCCCAAGTGCTGGGATTACAGGCGTGCACCACCATCGCCCAGCTTACAGACCATTTTCAAACCACCAGAGCCCATATGCAAAACATAAGAGCTGATGAAACAGTCTGGATAGAAGAGCAAACTGCCCTCTGCCTGTTTTCAAGCTGCCACACAAGTGTAGATCACCTGCTTTCTCCAAAGGCTGCCTGATCATTACCCAGATCAGCAACAAGCAGCACCGAACCAGGAGCACAAACACCGCCCCCCCCATCACTAGACTCTGCCTTCTTGCTCACCTGCTCCAGCCAAGCCACCAGAAAAGCCTGCTGCCTCTTGCTTGTCTGTGGCCACTGCCCCAGTTCTGGCTTGAGTAGGTTCTTCCTCAGATTGTGGGAACAGTTCCCAAAATGATAGTAACTTTGTCTCCACACCGTTCCTCCCCTCAAATGCATGTTTCCATCCCAACAAGGACAGACATTTAAAGAGTCACAGTAGCTTCCCTCAGACCCACGGCGGCTTTTCTCAGGCCTCTATGGAAAACCCTCTCATTGCTTTTGACTGGAGGTCATTTCTGAGCTCCTGCCCAGGAGGCTTCTCACAGCCCGCACTTGGCTTAGATTGACAGCTCACTTCTTTCCTCTTCTACATCTTACTCCAGCCCACCTGGAGCCTTTGAACATGTCACGATGTTTCAGACCTCTGTATCTCTGTACTCACTCTCCCTCTGCCGCTTCCGTGGCTAAGTTCACATGCCGTCTCTTCAGTCTGGCTCCAAGTGTAGTCGAGTTAGCTTTCTATTGTTGGGATGACACCGTGACCAGAAGCAACCTGGAGAGAAAAGTGTTCATTGAGCTTACACAATCCACAATGAAGGTGAAATCACAGCAGTGACTGAAGGCAGGAACCTGGAAGCAGGAACCGAAGCGGAAGCCATGGAGGAGTGCTGCTTGTTGGCTTGACCCCATGGCTCGTTCAGCTGGTTTTTCTTATACCGTCCAGGATGCCTGCTCGGGGGTGATATCATCTACAATGATCTACAATCATCTCCCTCAATCATTAACAAGGCAAGCCCCATAGACTTGTCAACAGGCCAATCTGGTGAGGGCATTTTCTCAGTTGTCCTTGCCTCTTTCCCAGATGAAGCTTGCGTCAAGCTGACAAAAACTAACAACACCCCACACTCTCATCCTAGTTTTCTAAGCCAAAAAATGCATTGCAGTGGCCTAAAAGTTGATTCACTGGCTTTCCAGAGCCTCAAGGATGGTATCTTTTATTTTTAAGATTTATGTATTTATTTTATTTATGAGTACACTGTTGCTGGTGTGCCTGACACACCAGAAGGGGACATTAGATCCCATTTCAGATGGTTGTGAGCCACCGTGTGGCTGCTGTGAATTGAACTCAGGACCGCTGGAAGAGTAGTCAATACTTTCAGGGGCCCTCAAGGACAGTACCTTACAGGACTTTCTCCATGTTTAGCCCATATTCCAACACACAGCAGATGCCTGTAGCTAAGCAAATGAACATGAGCCCCTAATCCCATCTATTCCCTTGGACAGAGGCTAGGCTGGAAAGAATATCTCATTGTTCCCTGAGATCATTCTGACTTCTGAAAATGACCGCTAGGCTTGTGGCTCAGCAGCTTGGTTACTTATTTCAAATTCTGACCCTCCAGATTTCCTTGGGTGACCTTGCTCCTCTACCCTGACCCACTGACCCACTGACCCACTGACCCACTGACCCACTGACCCACTTCATTCCTGTACAGCCCTGGTTTAGGCCAAGCTCCACCCCCTGCCAACTGCCCCGCCTCCCAGCCAACTATATCTCACATTCCCTCTGTTCCAACAGGGAGCCAGCCTTCTCTCAGCCAACTTTCATATTTTAGCTTTTAATCTTTCCTCATAAATTAATCTCTCCTGCTGCCTAATCATGTCTGGTGCCCTACTCTGAACCCTTTCCACCTTGTCTACCTCAGGTGGGTAATGAGATGCCCATCACCAGGCTGGCTGCAATATCCCAGACTCAATCTTACCCCCAGAGATAATTTCCTTTTGGCTTTGTGTCCCAGCCCCTGCATATACATACCTAAATCGCCCAGCCTTTCTTATTTATTTCTCTGTTGGCTTCCCGTTGCAAACACATCTAATCTCAGCTCTGGAGCTGCACCTTTCTCTGTGGAACCCTGCCCACGGTTGAGGCCTGCCGTCATTTACTGAATCCATCCCTGTTTTCTGATTATTTTTCCACCTTGTGCTGATGATTCTCAAGTTGAATCTCATCTGGAGTCACCTTATTCTAATGGCTCCTCACCCCAGGTGTAGATCATATTTCTTTACCCCTTCCCAGGCTGGCCTTTGGCTTCATGAGACACTCTCATAAAATACCAAGGGAAAGCTGGCTGTGCTGTAAAATGGGCTCACTTTTATTAGAAAAAAGTCATCTTGTTTTTCTAGCCTCAGCGCTTAGGAAACCTAAAGCTAAGTTTGCGTTTGGTAGGAGTGAGATTCCCCTGCGAAGTCCTCCTTAGTTAATTATTATACAGAGATTAATATAGATGGGATTTATTCTGAAAGTTTATGTCTGATGATCTTGACATAAAGTGGGAAGATGACATTTAATCTGTAGACACTTGATAGATGATTCTCTCCTTTTTTTACCCCTAGAGCCTCTGCCCTGACCCTCGACGCAGAAGTTGGTGTGGGAACGTCTTCGGGCTCTACAGCCTTGCCAGTGCTCACAGTCACCCTAGTGAAGTAGACAAGGTTACAATAGACATAGGTGGGTGAAAGAGGAGTGTCAGGGTATAAAGGAGACTCCTGTCTAGGGAGGACAGGCTCCTCGTTCTGACCCCTCTGGCTGTGTCATCTGGGACCAGTTAACCTTTTTTTTTTTTTTTTTAGTTTAGTTTCCAGTTCCTTACTTGTAAAGGGGTGAATAATAAAAATTTTCAGAATTGACAGAAATCAAAGAAGAGCTGGGATGTGAGGGAGGTGGCTCAGCAGCAGACAGCCTGCCTGGCCTTTGTATGACCTATGTGCAGTGTCAAACATTGCAAAAACCAGAAACAACAACAAAAAACCAAACACTCAGTATGGATATAGGTCCAAGACAGCACCCAACCCAAGTTTTCATTTTTGATATCCCAGAGGGGATACCTAATCATGGCTGTTCCCCTGCCCCAGATGTTTTGTGGCCTGAAATCCACCATTAATCTCACTAATTGGTTATTAACCTTAAAAAGGCAACTACCCCCACAGCATGAATGATCCGGTCTGACTGAGAACATCTGGGAGAACTAGGCTGTCTCCAAGCCAGTGATGGGAGAAGGTGACTTATTAGCAGAACCGCCTGGAGGATCACAGTGCACTCTGGATACACTGTAACTTCTGGATAGCCTGCTGGGGAGCAGCACCAGAGCAGAGGAGAGACTGCATCTGATTAGTGTTGGGGTGCTAGCACATTTCAGCCTCCAATTCTTCTGGAGCTCTGTATGCCATAATTCCCTCTAAATTTTGTCTCCTGTAGATATTCAGGCTGTGTGGAGTGGATCTCAGAATCGGTATTTCTGGTAAGGTCCCAGCATTCTACTGCTCCAGAGCATTCTGCATGGGAAGATTCCCACAGACTGTGGCGAAGATCTCAGCAGGGCGCTAGGCTCCGGCCGTGTGTGGGTCTCAGGTACCCAGGTCAGTGCTGCTCCAGGCTGGTTTGACTTCTGTTATTCATTGTGACTCAGAATGTTGCCAAGTTGTTTTCCTGACTCATTCTCCTAGAACACAGCGTACGACAGCCACCCCTTTCCTTTTATCTCCTCATCTGACATTTCCACGGGTTTTTTTTTAAAGCAATTAAATTTGTCGGGCATGATTTGTATGACATGGGTTCCTGCTATTGACTTTGCCTGGCCCTGTTCCTCAACAGTTTCAAGGTTCCCCTCCCATGGCTTGCTTGGAAGGTGACTTTTATGTTTCTCACAAAGGTCATGCATAGCTATCCATGCCTTTAGACACACACACACACACACACAGACACACGGACACATGCTCACAAAATGGCTGGGGACCAGGGAGCCCTGGCCTGGTTTTGTCATCAGTGGACATGCAATGTCAAGGCTAGCATGTCTAGCAGCCTCCATTTTGTGTCTGTTTAAAATGTAAGTAGTCAGCTCTAACTGGCTTGTGGCCACGTGGAAGGGCTGCCTGAAAAACTTGTTATAGATTGGGCACCTAATTGGGGCTTTTGTAAAACACAGTTGTGACTAGACCAGGTCTAATTATATGCCAGCTGGTGCTGAATTAAACTTATACTTCTTCCCCAAAGTCTTTGTATCTATAAGCAACTGTGGTACACTCTTTGGACAGTTAGATTCAAGCTTTTGGAGTGGATAGAGTTTGTGAAATTATATACATATTATATTTATATATACATATTAGATATATAATGTGTGTATACATACACGCATACACATATGCATGCATACATACATACATACATACATACATCTAGGCTCTATTTTGGGCACTTCTTTCTTTCAACCTTAGAGAAATGGAAATTGCCAGCCTACTTTAGGACTGTTACAAAGTATATCTTAATATTTGTTATTATATGCTCGTTTTGTGACCTGTGGCATCTCTCTCATTGGGCTACAGACTTGCAGTGGACAAAGATGGTGACTTATGTCTTCTTCTGCCCTACAGAATTTTCCAGAAAGCTCCTATAGCAGCAAGTGCCTGGTAATTACACTAATGACTTCAATATATTTTACTTAGCAGAGCAATCAAAACCAGTGTATTAGAGCTTGTATTGCCGTAGTAAAACAGCATGTCCAAAAATAACTTGGGAGCTAGAGAGATGGCTCAGCTGTTAAGAGCACCGACTGCTCTTCCAGAGGTCCTGAGTTCAATTCTCCGCAACCACACGGTGGCTCACAACCATCTTGTAATAGGATCGGATGCTCTCTTCTGGTGTGTCTGAAAGCGGCTACAGTGTACTCATAAACAGAAATAACTTGGGAATTAAAAGGTTTGTTTTACCTTACAGCTTGTAAGTCCATCACTCAGCGAGGCCAAGGCAGAAACTCAGGGCAGGAACCCGGGGGCAGGAGTGGATGCAGAAGCCCTGGAGGGTGCTGCTTACTGGATTGCTCCTCCTGATTTACTCAGCCTGCTTTCTTATACAACTCAGGACCGCCAGCCCATGGGTGTACCACCCACAATGGGCTGAGCCCCTCTGCATCCATGGCTAATTAAGAAAGTGCCATCTAGTCTTTCCCACAGATCACTCTAGTAGGGACATTGTCTCAGTTGAGGCTCCCTTCTCTCAGGTGACTCCAGTTTGTGCCATGCTAACATAAAGGTAGCCATCAGAGCCAACTTCTATCAAATCCCTTAACTCTCAACCCCCTGCCCTGCTTTCTGAGCGTCCAGGCAGGCTGAGTCAGTTCTGAAAGGCTGGGTTTTGTCTGCGCATGCGTATTCACTTTACAAACTATACACCAGAACGCCATTCTCTCTTCTTCTCCTTGGCGTCTCTTAGGAAGCTCACAGATGAATGTAGTTCAACAATCAAGACTAACTTTGACTTGGTCTTCCTTATTTTTCTGGATGGAGCTGAGCGCCTCTTGATTTGCCCTTCCTATTTTAATCCGCTTATTTTATTTCATTTCCCACTCTTATCTTACGTTCCTTAAGTTTGTTTGAAATGACAGTGTATGAATTATTCATAAAGCCAAACTGTAGGAGGTCCGAAGGTTTGTTGACAGAAGTGGAAGAGATTTATTTGCTTGGTGGTGAAAACTCAGCTTCTTTCCTCCATGAGAGGAACCAGAGGCATTTTGCCCACTGCACTGTGGAGACACTCAGGACCGTGGCTGCAGAAAGGAGAGAACAGGAAGTGGACAAAGCCTCAGATGTGTCTGAGGGTTGGAATTCCTCCCCACCCAGCGCAGTTTTCCTTGATCCTATATCAGGTGCTACATCGGTTCCCCTCCAGCAAGCCCAGGCAATGGTTTGCATAAGGCTGTGGCCTTCACCTACTGCATGGACAGCTGAG